>JAABOM020041059.1:0-16512 GCA_011800125.2 Solanum clarkiae
CTTCAACTAAATTTTTACCCAAAAAAATTCACTTCATTCCATACTCACGAATCATAAGTTAGTAAAATTGAAAATATGCCTCAATCACAACAATTTTCCCGAATGAGTAATTGACCTCCTTTTAGTTAATTACGGGGTCTAACAGATTATATGTTTTTTAATGATATTTTATTAATTATTAATTTAAAATAATAATTTTAACATGGTTAAATATTTTTAGATAGCAATTATTTTGCATGTATTACGTATTCTTTTTATATAAAGATTATTATTTAAAATATTATATGTATTTTTATTTATGTTAATATTATTATCAATTAAATGACATTCTATTTAATTTCACCCCAACTTATTTAATTCATAACCCCTTCAATTTTCTCTCTTACCTAGCTTCCTTCGACAATTAATTTATATTTTCTTATAGCTAGCGAGACTTATCCCAACTTAAAGCTTATCCCTTTAATCTCCTTTATTATCTTTGTTACTTAAAGTTTTCCTGTTCTCCTGTCTGTCTATATACCATCAACAATATGACCTCCTTTCTCTATCTCAAGATCTCCGCAAGAAACTCATTAACACTCTCAAAAACCATGGCTTCCCCTACACCCTTACTCCTCCATCACCACACCTCCTCTCAGTTCCGGCGAAATCTCGCCAGTAACCATGATGTCACCCTCATCTCCCTCAACCAAATGATACTTTCTCCACTCGAAACCACCAAAACGACCATCACAAAACCTCCAAAAATGCCACTCTTAATCCAGCCACAACCAGCCCAAAACCCACTTGAAAACACCATGAAAGCACAACTAAAACACCTCCAAACACCACCCAAAAGTTCCCAAAACAAGCCACGAAATCAGCCATGAAAACTCACCCAAAATGCACCCAAAATACCACCACCACAACTTCTAAAATCAGCCATAAAATGAGCCACCAAACTCCTAAAAATCATCCTCCACTACTATGCAAAACTGCACTGGCTAACCACTACCAAAAGCAACTCCTCCATCGCCACCATCTTTCCCTTCTTATCAAACAATACCTAAACAACCCCACAAAATGCTTCCCTCACGTCACCATTTCACCTCCACAAATAGGTATCTCAAGGACAAGACGGATCTGGTTATCCAGAACTTCAAGAGCAGTAAAGATCGGAGACAAACCTTCATCGAATTTTACATCCACAACAATAACCATGACTCCAGTCCTACTTTTTTCAATCTCTGCATTCGAGAGGAGCTCAAGACAAAATTCTCTAGACAGTTCCCGAGTAAGTAAATTTCTCCTCTAATCTACTTCTGTAAGCATGTTTTAGTTTGAATCCATACTGCAGATACATAAATTGCTAGCTTTAAGCATGACTTTGTATACAAAAATCTGCTAAAGACTTCAAAATATTTTGTTAGGCACTTTCTCTTCAGCCAACTAATGGTCCCTTACTCCAAACTCCAACAATGTTTCTGTTAGGCACTTTCTCTTTAGTTTTATGATATTATATTAATTACTCATATCTTTTTTATTGTTGATACTTAAAATTAGTTATTATTATGTCTAGTTTATGATTATTGTTCTACTATGATTATTTTCATTACTCTCTCATTTTTGGTTACTTACATGTTTCTTATTGAGTTGGTAGTATCATTTCTCTGTTTACTCACCGTCGGTTTAACTTGATGTTCTTGCTTTAATATTTGCTGGTAATTTCAGTACGTTAGTGTTATTAGTGGACCAATCCTAATACATTGTTAGTTTATTTATTTTCACTTACAAGTGTATGTGTATGTACGTATAATTTTAGTCAGTTTCGTGCTATTGTTGTCAATTTATTTATGTTTTTATGTTGATTTTGGTTTAATAAAGTTGGCCAATGACGAATCTATCCGTCAGATTTCGAGGCCTCCCCATTCAAAAAGATGAAAAAAGTTAGTTTATATTTATATTTGTTACATGTTAAGATGTTTATATTTGTTACATGTTAAGATCATTATTTGCTAAATTTGGCAAATGACGAATCTAACTATCGAATTTCGAGGCCTCTCCATTCAAAAAGACGAAAAAATTAGTTTATGTTTATATTTATTACATGTTAAAATCATTATTTGCTAAATTTATCCAATGACGAATCTATCCATCAGATTTTGAGGCCTCCCATTTAAAAAGACGGTAGAATTTAGTTCAGATTTCATTTTTGAATACATGTTTGCAAGTCTTGTATATTTAATGTCATGATTATTATCTATGATTATAGATTATTTTGTTATTATAGTGTCTTTTATTTAACTTAAAAATATAATGTTAACTTTAATTATTGTGTCTATATCATAGGGAATCGTTGCATTTATTATTTTATTGTTGTAGTGTCTTTTGATTGATTTTAAAATAATAATATTAACTTTATGATTCCCTTTTTACTTTAAGAATTATTGTTGTTTCTTTTGCTTTATTATTAGCATAATTGTTATTCCTTTTACTTTATTGATTGGTATAATTGTTATTTCTTTTGTTTATTGATTGCCATAAATTTTATTCCTTTTACTTCATTGATTGTTATAATTGTTGTTCTTTTACTTTATTGATTAACATAATTGGTTATTTATCATTATTTAGTAATATTGTTTATTAAATTTGGCCGATGAAGAAATTACCATCGAACTTCCAAGGCCTTCCATGTATATAAGACAGATTTTATTTTAGTTATTATTTTATTTCATATTTATTTACTACTAACACTTTTATTAAGTGTTCTTACAGGTACATGAAGTTACTTTTCATTCACTTATTTATTTATTATTATGTAAATTATCGGTGTTAGGTAAATACTAGGCCGTCGTATGTAGCACTGCATTTATTCTATTATATATATGTTTGTTATATTTGTTACATTATCTCCTATTCCATCAAAAAAAGGTTTTAGTTGGGATTCACAATTATGGATTTTTAAGGGTGATAATAGCTTCCTTTTGGAATAGGTTCAAACTTTATCCGGATTCTAATTAGTTCGTAGAACCTTTTGTAAATAATCAGTTAGTTTCCTAATTATTCTTAATATTATGTAGCAACTCTAAAATTAGATTATTTTTCTAAAAATTTCTTTTTAAATTCTTTAATCTATTTTTTTTCTTTCTTGCTTGCTAATAAAAAATTCTCCTTTAGTATTGTATACAAATACTTTTATTTTCATGCATATTTCTATATAAACATTATGTTTTTTTTACACATTTTCATAAACACGTTTTTTGATAATATATTTTATTCACACGCTCGATACATACTGTAAAAATCTATATTGAAATAATTTTTTATTTTCACAAATATAATTTTCCGTCCCCTTTTGATAAATTAAGTCTAGCCGGGTACCACATTTGTGGATTCTGAAGGATGTCTAACACTTTCCCTTCGGAATAATTTAAACCCTTACCTAGAATCTAAATTGGTTTTGATTAATTAAAATATGAGTCATACATGTCAATAATCAAATAGATTTCCTTTTTTACCTTAAAAATTAAGTGGCGACTTTGTATAATAATTCATTCTTTTATAGTTTGTAAGTTGTGCTTTATTTAACCTCGGTAAAAAATAAGGCTCAACACTTACTAATAATGCATTTTTCATGTATTGCTTGCTATCAAGGCAAGTTAATTTCCAGACCATCACCCCTGAAGGATGGCATCGAACCCCTAGTTTTCTAGAACGTATATATGGGGATATATGTGGACATATCCATCCACCTAGTGGATCGTTCAGATATTATAAGGTCCTAATAGATGCATCTGCAAGATGATCTCATGTTGCCTCTTATCATCTTGCAACATGGCGTTTGTGAAGTTATTGGCACAAATAATATGGTTAATGGTGCAATTCACAGGTTATCCTATTAAGACTATTTTTGTCTCGATAAAGTTGGAGAATTTATATCCCAAGCTTTTGATGATTATTGTTTATCAATTGGAATAAGACTTGAACATCCTATTGCTCATGTTCGCGCAATTCCCAGATTATCCTATTAAGACTATTTGTCTCGATAATGTTGGATAATTTACATCCCAAGCTTTTGATGATTATTGTCTATCAATTGGAATAAGATTTGAACATCCTGTTGCTCATGATCATACTCAAAATATCCTTGCAGAGTCATTTATTAAGCATCTACAATTGATAGCAAGATCACTGCTTATGAAGATGAAGTTTCCCACTCAAGTTTAGGGTGACGCTATCTTACATGTAGCAGCACTGACTCGTCTCAGACAGACTAACTATAATAGATACTCTCCGTCACAATTAGTATTTGGCCACGAGCCTAATATCTCTCTTCTACGAATCTTTGGTTGTGCGGTAACATGCCTGTAGCACCACCGCAACGTATTAAGATGGGTCCTCAATGAAGATTGGGGATATACGTTGGGTTTGATCACCCTCCTGTCACGTCCTGAGCCTACACCCTAAACATGGCCGGCACTCATAATGGAAGACAGTAATATCATAATGAATTAGAATAAGCTCAAGATTCACACTTAGAGATACAATAATTATTTATACAACTTAACTCAAAATCTTTCAAACAACTTCAAAGAAATACCTTGAACAATATCTTTCTAGTCTATGAAGCCTCTAAAGTACTGACTTTGAACAAGGCACCGAAGTAGACTTATGGGTACCTCAAATAAAATAAATACAAATAAATAAAAACTCTCGATCCCCTCTGGATGCAAAGAGGCCTCGCCGAATGCTGATGGGGATTGTCTTACTGAACATCTGCCAACATGGATACCTAAATCTACATCATAAAATAATGCAGCATCAAAGGCGTTAGTACATGGAATGTACAGTATGTAAGATGGCCAAAAAGTACTAAGGATTAGATACTCACTTGAAAACTGAACGCTTACATAGCTTTATTGACAAAAGTATATCATGCAAGTGAAATGGTATGTTTTTAAACTGGTCTAGAAGTGCAACTCAATATAAAGAAAATACTTACTTTAATTTATTAATGAGCACAAATAAATGTACAAAAATATGATACTCAAAAAAATTTAGCTCTGTAATTAGATCAACTCAATTTATAATGCAACATAATAGAGAGAAATACTTCAATAAAGATATGATAAATCTCAGTATGAAAAATAATAAACTTTACTTCTTGGGGAGTTTCTCTAATCGACAACCATCACTCTAAGCTTCATGATGATACAGCGTCTTTCCTATGCTGCTAGCGCGTCCCATACTTTTCTAGGGTAAAGGACGAAAACTAGGGGAATGGTTCCATCCCAAAACTGCGCCATCTCAGTGGCAAGTGCGGAGTTATACTCTTGGCACAATCATATCCTATGCCATCTACGTAGTTTATGAGTTGAAGTTATTATTACTCCCACTCATATCAGTGCTCAATACTACTCCCAAAATAACATTTATAATGCTCATAACTTGAAGAGTAAGAGTTCTCAAAATGTTTCTTTGATCTTTTTGGACTCGGCTCAACCTTAACTTTTCTCAAACTTTTCTAAACTTGTCTCTTTTCTTTGACAAAAAGTTGTATAAATGCAAGTGTCTCAAAAACGTAATATTATTACTTAGCTATCTTGAAAATATAGAAGATTTGAGTACTTCTTAAACTCATCTCAAAACTGCCTAAGATCATAGGCTTCATGCTTCATTATTCATAAATACTTGTAGTAATACCTTCCTTGAGTTTAAAGCAAGATATCAAAATTAATAGATTTTTGTATTAACTTTAGGGTTTAACAAGTTTAACAATTAAAAGTAGTATCTCAACTCAAGACTCCAATGTAGTAGAATAATTTAGTAAATCTCATATTTTTCTTTAAAAATAGCATAAACAAGAACGATTGCTCATAATGAAGAAATCTTGTTGTCAACTAATAACTTGGTACTTGGAGAAACTAGTAGTTACATGATGGTAAAATAATGTAGGAAGATTTTTGTAGGCCTTACATACCTGAAAATGTGATATTATAATAGTGATTTGATGAATACTAGCTTTCTTGGACAAAATCTTTGTTCTTGGGACCTTGATGCTCTTTCTTGAGAAAAGAAATTCTCTTTGTAGTTCCTTTAGAGTGAAAGAACTTGAAAAAAAATATTAGTTGAAGGACTTTTCTTCGATCCTTGAATTCTTAACTTAGAATCTTTAGAGTTCTTGATGAAGAACCCTAATTCTTGGAAAAAGAAGAATCAAGAAATCCTTTCTTGAAATTCTTGAATTCATTTTCTTGAAACCCTAGGTTACGATGTAAGATTATTTTTAGAGATTCATGAATAGATGGAGAAATTTAGGTTGAGAAGATTGAAAGTTATGGAGAATAACTTACCTCGATGATAGATCTTGAAAGCTAACCTAACTTGATGATTTCCTCGATAATTCTTGAGAGTTTATGTTTAGGAGTGAAAGAGAGGGTTTTGAAGTTAATGACATGAATAACTGCGTCCTAGGGATTTAATTAGGTGAAAACTAACAAGTTTAGGCTTAAAAGGGTGAGAAAAATAAAAAATACTCCTCTTTAAAATTGCAAGTCGGGCCGCCTATGAGACCCCTACCCCCATGACTCGTAGAAGCTTCTATGATCCGTACAGGACCTTTTGTAAACTTTAGGACATTTTTCGGGGTCTCTGGAACTTTCTATGAGCCCTTTAATATGACTTGTAAAGGGTCCTACGACTGGTAGATGGGTCCGTAAAGTCTGGAGCTAAAAATTAAACTTCTCTAATTTTTTTCACGAGATACCGATACGGGTCATACTCTAAATTACTGCCCGTAATCGGGTCTCATATTGCAACTTTGCACTGGCAATCTTCAGTAAAATGACCATAACTTTTGACTCTGAACACCAAGTGAGGTTAAACCAGTTGCGCTGGAAAGCTAATTCAAAGAGCTTTCATTTGGTATGTCATGGGACTTCTAATTCTTTATGTTGTAAGAGTTTTGGTCATTTAAAGTTGACCTTTGCATAATCCAAAGTGAAAAACTTACCTGATAGAAAACCTTTGAACTTGACTAAGTACTAGAGGTTTCTTATGAACCCAATCTACTGCTATACACTTCACACACATATGAATGAGCCTTAGAATATAGGTATATGTAAGGAATTACTAGGTTTATTCTTATATACTTGAGACAAAAATTTTAGGACCTATGAATGGAGTTGTGGGGTGTTACAATATCTCCTTCTTGGGATTATTCGTCCTCGAATGACGAATGAAGGTAAGAGTAAGATAGAAGCGAATGGATTCACCCTTAATATTTCCTCTCTTATGAAATTTTCTACTAACACAGATGGGGTTGATTCATACTATGAGTTTGAAAACTGTTCATGGAAAATAAGATAAGAACGACACGAGGTTAAACATAGGTCACACTCTCTCTGAAGCTATTCAAAAAAGAACAAGGGTTCCTTTGGAATGAAATAGGGTTAGGAGTATGGTATTTTTAATGGCACGATTGATAGCTTCTAATCCTAGCAATATTTCTCGACTACACTCTTATTCATATATAAAACACTTCATTAGTTGCGACTCATATATAGCTCCCATGTAACGACCCAAAAAATGCCCGAAAATGTTCCTTGGAAGTATGTAGAATCGTAATTTTTATATATCTAAAAATCCATTCATTATTTTGAAAATCCGACTTTATATTCTTGTTTAGGGAGTCAAATTGAGTGAGAAATGGGTCTAACACGAATTTTAGAGCAACAGTATCAAAATTTGAAAATTGCAAAAAACGTGATTTGGGAGGGTCAACTTCTAAGGGGCATATCTCTTAGCACACAAAAAACGGGGTGGCCCATGACCTACCAACTTAAATACCTTTAAATTAGCTTTCCAACACACTTTCTTTCACCTCATCCGAGTTTGTATGAAGGATTTATGCTCATTTTCATAGAACTCATTTGTGTAGAAAATGCAATTTCTAGAGACAAATTCATATTACTTCCACGATGCGCCCCTGTTATTTTTGGTGCCTGTTTTATTTTTTTCGGTCCAAGACTTTTAAGTCTTCGGCCTAAGGGTTCCCACACTTGAAAATACTTATACTTAGCCTTATTTCACCCTCATATCATCCTAAACATTCCCCAGTACTCACTCAAACACTTAGAATAATATTTCTCTCAAGATTCAAGTCCCAAACCCTCATCCCAAGCTAAGGTTCTCCTTCAAGGTTCTTCTTCAAGCTTCAAGTCTCCATCTCCAATATTCACCAAGTTCATCTCCAAGCTAAGGTATATGGGTTTCTTTCATGGGTTCCTTTCACCTATGATACCCAAACCTCCTTTTACATAAATTGCATGATTTAAAGTTGATTTAAAAATGGGTCTTGATTATTATGAAATTCACTGCACACTGTGTCAAAGCTATGTACAGTTGTGACTGTTTTGCTATGTTTTGAGCTATAAATCCTTGATCTATTATAAGATTTGAGAAGGGGTTTTGATGTATATGTCTTGAGGGCATTGCAAGGTGTTGATTGATGATTTTATAATGGATTTTCTTGCATGATTTCTTTCTCAATTTCATGGTTTTATACTAGCATTACACACCCTCAAAGTGTGATAAAATGTCCGAATGTGATTTCTCGAGGAATTAAAGGCCCAAGGCATGATATATGATATGAATAATGTTACGATGATGAAATGAGCTTATTTAAATGATATACTCTATATAAAGTGTTGCATTAGACCATACCCGATCCAGGGAGACAGGGGCCCGGGTAACCATGTTGGAGATTTATACTCATCAACCATGCGAGGGATTTATACTTCGTCACCATGTTGGTACTGTGTGATTACCATCAACCATGTGAGGGGTTTATACCATTCAACTACTAAGAGTTTTATACCTTGAGAAACTAGCTTGGTCTCTTCTAGACATATGATAACTTATATGAGCATGAGTTACTTAAGCGTTGATCATACATATCATATTGTATATTATGCCTATTGCTTAATATTATGCATTTTGATTATGATGCCTATCTATTGTTGCATTGTATCCTACGTACTTAGTACATTCAAACGTACTAATACATACTCTATACCTACACAATGTCACCATGTAGGAATCGGTTCCCAAGTTGATCATCCTCCTCTATGTAGCTGGTTCGGTGCTATTCAAGCTAGTTGGTGAGTCCTCCACTTCGGGGACCTAGTCTATATTTCTTCTATTATATATTGAGACATTCATTTTATTGTTTATTTTGACTATAAGGGTGAGCCTGGTTACTTTATCTTGGGCCCCGCTCTAATCTATGTATTAGAGGTGTTTGTTGGACATGTTAAGACTCTACGATATGAGTTTAACTCTTGTCTTCTGACCATGATATTGTGCAAGCTTTTTTCTTAGCCCCGTTTTCCCTATTCTTTTATCTTTGATGCTTGATTTATTGCTTTTGTGACCAAGGATGTGTAATGATATTTTTATGAGGCATTGGGTCCCTTCGGGTTCCTTTGCGCTGTGTCACATCTAGGCCCTATTTTGGGTCGTGAAAAAATTAGTATTAGAGCACTAGGTTGATAGATCCTCGGAGTCCAACACACCGCATCTATTAGAGTCTTATTCATGGTTATATTGTGCACCATAAATATGAGTAGGAGGCTATGAGACATTATAGGAAATGTTTCACTTCTTCATGATCCATGTCGTGAGATAGAATTAGGTCCCCTAGGCTTATTGCTAACCCCTAACCATTATATTACAGGATATGTCTCAAGCTACTCAGGACGATGCTATCATGAATGCGGAGATTTACGATGCTTTATGGATGGTGGCCAAAGAGGCGGCAAAATTGGCAACTCACCTCGGTCAACAAGTGGTGAGTGGGGAGGTAATGAGGCCAAGAGGGCCCGTAATGTGGGTAAGTTGCTACGGTGCCTTATGCTAGGCGCCCGAGATGTGGTAGATGTCATGATGGCCCATGCATGAGAGGTAATAATGCTTATTAAGGTTGTGAGGAGATGGGTCATAAGAAAATGTATTGCCCTCAGTAACGCAATAAGAATAAGAAGGGTGATGATGGGATGACTTGTCTTAGATACCCAAAATGTGGGAGGACTCATAGTGGCGCATGTTGGAGGAACACTGGTGTATACTTTAGGTGTGGTGAGATAGACCACAGAATTATAGATTGCCCATATGGTCGACCTTTAGATCAAGGTGGTCGTGTTGATAAAGTGGCTCAAGGAGAGGATGAGATTTTCGATGCTATTACCAGTAAGTTGAAGTTTTCTTGGATTTGTTGTGCATGTATTGTTAGGTCTGGCGTGCAACTATTTCTTCTCTATTCTTTTGGGTTGCTAATGAGGCTTCTTTTGTGCCCAAGGTGTTGTGTGGATCTTTGGTGTCTATTCTTTTGTTGGGTGTATTGTTGCTAGAAGATTTATAGGTGTTGATCCAGGTTTGTATTGCATTAGGTCTTGCTTTGTGGTTTGTTGGAGTTGGCATGGTGGATTTGGATGTCATTATAGGAATGGAATGGTTGCATGCATGTTGTATCTTCATATATGGTAGGACCTATAGAGATAGCTCTCGATTCCCTGATGAGCCCGTCTTTGTGTGGGAGGTTGTTAAATGGTAGAAAGGAAGGTAGGTCCACTTCTTGTATTAAGGTACAATTGGGTTCCAAGGGGTTAAATTTGCTATCTTGTGAGAAATTGAGGTGTTGAACCTAAGTTGTTTTGTCTATAAAATTGTTGTTGGTGGTAGATGAGGCTTTGAATGTCCTTTCCGATATTTTGAATTTTGGGGTACTATCCTTTGGTTTGACTAGTACACTGGGTATGCCTATAAGTCTCATGAGTAAGATCTTTAGTCCCTACTCTAATAGGTTTATGATAGTTTTGGTGATGATATGATGGTTCGTTTCCTTAATGAGGTAGTGCATGAGAGTCTTTGAGGGTAGAACTACAAAGTGTGGGGGAGGAAGTTGTATGATAAATGGGAGGAATGTGAGTTTGGTCGTAAGAGGTTTCCTTCCTAGGACATGCGATGTCAGGTGATGGTATTAAGGTGTACCCTAGTAAGACAAAGTTGATTAGAGATTAGCATAGACCTTGACTTCATTGGATATTAGGAGCTTCTTGGGTTTAGCGGGCTATTATCGGAGTTTGTGAATAGCTTCTCTTCTATTGCTTCTCCTAAGACTTAGTTGACCCTAAGTAAGGCCAATGTTATGACCGACGTTTTAAGTAGGGTGATTTGATAGGTCCAAGAGTTGCTATTTCTTGTGTTATTCCTTGGTGCTAGTAGAATTCATGCGTATGTGGGTTGATCCTTGATTCCTTCCAATCAAGGAGACCCAAAATTATTTTCAAGAAAACCTACATAGATTTTACTTATTTTAATTTGGGATTCGAATATTATGATTCCTAAAATTTTATTGATGCATGGATAGTGTTTATTTGATGATTCTAATGTGATTTAAGCCGTTATATGTGGAATTACTTTGGGTTTATGAAGTTATAAGTATGTATTTTCCCTTTTTGAATGATTTATGCAGGAGAGATTACACTATGGATTTAAATATGGAATTAATTATGTTTTCATTTCAACTTCATAATATAAATGTTGATTTTAAATGGAGTCTTCATTACCTATGTCATTTCCTCATTGTTCATGGTATATGCATTTGTGTACACGAGTTATTTTGAAAAAATTATGATATGGGTAAGCGCAATTTCATTTTATGGTATAATTTTGATAAAAGGTTAGTTATGAAAATATTATGATCACATATATGTCTTTGGTTTTGGGTCTTTAAGCATTTTGGGTGCTTGCACCATTTTGTATATGAATGGGCTATTCCTATGCATGAGTATTATGACTATGAAATCATGATATTTGCATTTGAGCTTAAGTATGAATTATTATGAATGGTATTTGGCTTTTAAGCCTAATTGTACATTGAAATGATTTGAAAAATGACTATTTCCTCTTTGAATGTATGTACATGCATATTATAAGTATTCTTGTGGGATGACGACTTAGCTTGTTGAGTTGGGGGGGGGGGCTCTTGGGGTAGCTTGGGCTACTTGCATAGCATGTTTCTAATGAGCGTAGAATTCGTAAGGTTGTAATATGATGGGTAAGGATGGTCGATCTATTTGGCAACTATAATGGATCAGTCACTACTCTAAGATTGATCTTTGGTTTGAGTTTTATCTCCAAGTGAGGATGAGGGTAGGTGACATCCCTAAGTCTTCTTTTCGGACTAGGAGTGAGCATTTTGAATATTGGTGGAGTTGTTTGGTTGGATTATGCATCGGTTGTGTTTACGAGTTTCATAAATAGGGTCTTAAAACCCTACCTTGGTATGTTTGTGGTGGTTTCTAGTGATGAGGTATTAATTTATTTAGAGCCTGTGAATCATTTGGGGGATTGGTTGCTAAATATGATATGTGTGAGTTGAGGTTAACAAGAAGGTTGTTAGAACTCCTTAGGGATTATAGTATGAGTGTGCATTGGTTTTTTCAGTAAGGCTAGTGTTGTGGTTGGTGCTCTAGGTAGCCTAGTGTGTATGGATAATGGTGGTAAGGAGATGACTAGTAGTGTCCATCGGTCGACTAGATAGGAAATTAGGTTGAAGGAAGTTGAGAAGGGTAGTATAGTATTCTTGATGGTTCCAAATCTTCTTGGGTTAAGAGGACTAAATTAGGCAAGACCTTGATTTCCACCTTATTAGAGTTGGAATTTTTGGGTGAGAGAATGATAGAGTGGAGGTTCTCTCCCAAGGGGGAGATGGCGGTTATGGTACCAAGTGGGTTAGGTGTATTTAAGATTGAAAATTGAGTTGAGGATTGTGAGTCTTATAGAGTGTAGAGGGAGGTTGGTAAGTTTGCATAAGTTTGGGGATTTGCCTATGGATGTAGATATGGTTCGTCCGGTTCTTCGTGCTTCTAGGTGGATGGAATGTGTTGGTGACTCTAGTGCTATAGCACTCCTTGAATTTATGGGTGATGTGGAGGGCAAGTTGGATTAAAGGAAGGTCCCTATGGAGGTGTTGCATGGATGAGTGGAGAAGTTGATTGATGAGGATGTTGTGTTCATTAAGGCCCTCTTGAAAGGATCATCAAGTCAAAGGTGTCTCCAAAGAAGCCAAAGTGGTCTTATGGGGGCGATTTTCGTACCTCATTCACTCTAATCAAGCCTATGATAGTGACTAGGTTCTTCATGTGATTTCAAGTCCTGTGTTCCAGCCCCATATCATTCATATGCATTCATGTTTAAGTTGACAAATTTATAATGAATTTACATTTATGTTGAGATCTTGAAAAAGTGTTTTTGATGTAATGTTGCATTCTTGTTGGGGCTGATTTTTTGATGATTACTCTTGTCTTGGATGTCTCGTTTACATTTGGAACGAATGTTCCCAAGGGGGAGATATTGTAACGATCAGAAAAAGTGCCCGAAAATGTGCCTCGAAAGTACCAGGAATTGTAATTTGCATATATCTAAAAATTCATTTGTTATTTTGAAAATTCGACTTCATGATTTTGTTAAGGGAGTCAAATTGAGTGGGAAATGGTCTAACCTGAATGTTAGAGCAACCGTATCAAAATCCGAAAATCGCAAAAATCGCGATTTAGGAGGGTCAACTTCTAAGGATCATATCTCTTAGCACACAAAGAAGTTGCCCATGACCTACCAACTTAAAGCCCTTTGAATTAGGTTTCCAAGCACTTGGTTTCACCTCATTCCAAGTACAGATGAAGGATTTATGTCCATTTTCGTAGAACTCGTTTGTGCAGAAAATGCAATTTCTATAGACAAATCAGCCTTACTTCCGCGACGCACCCCTGTTATTTTTGGTGCCCATTTTAATTTTTTTTGTTTAAGACTTTTCATCTTGGGCCTAAGGGTTTCCACACTTGAAAATACCAATATTTAGCCTTATTTTACCCTCATATTATCCTAAACATTTCCCAATACTCACTCAAATACTTACACTAATATTTCTCTCAAGATTCAAGTCCCAAACCCTCATCCCAAGCTAAGGTTCTCCTTCAAGGTTCTTCTTCAAGCTTCAAGTCTCTATCTCCAATATTCACCAAGTTCATCTCCAAGCTAAGGTATGTGGATTTCTTTCATGGGTTCATTTCACCCATGATACCCAAGCCTTTTCACATAAATTTCATGATTTAAAGTTGATTTACAAATAGGTCTTGATTATCATGAAATTCACTGCACACTATGTTAAAGCTATGTAAAGTTGTGACTATTTTTCTATGTTTTGAGCTATAAATCTTTGATCTATTGTAAGATTTGAGAAGGGGTTTTGATGTATAGGTCTTGAGGGTGTCGCAAGGTGTTGATTATGGTTTTACAATGGATTTTCTTACATGATTTCATTCCTATATTTCATAGTTTTACACTAGCATTACACACCCTCAAAGTGTTTGATAAAATATCCGGATACGATTTCTTGAGGATTTAAAGGCCTAAAGAATGAGATATGATATGAATGATGTTATATTGATGAAATGAGCTTATGTATATGATATACTCTATATAAAGTATTGCATTAGATCATACCCGATCCAGGGGGATAAGAGCCCCGGTAACCATGTTGGGGGTTTATACTCATCAACCATGCGAGGGGTTTATACTTCGTCACCGTGTTGGTAAGGTGTGATTGCCATCAACCATGTGAGGGGTTTATATCATACAACTACTAAGGGGTTTATACCTTGAACGACTAGCGTGGTCTTTTCTACACATATGATAACATATATGAGCATGAGTTACTTAAGCATGTTTTACTTAAGCATTGATCATACATGTCATATTGTATATTACGCCTATTGCTTAATATTATGCATTTTGATTATGATGTCTATCTACTGTTACATTGCATCCTATATACTTAGTACATTCAAATGCACTAATGCATACTTTATGCCTGCATGATGTCACCATGTAACGACTGGTGCCCAAGTTGATCATCCTCCTACACATGCCTAGTTCAGTACTATTCAAGCTAGTAAGTGAGTCCTCCACATTGGGAACCTGATCTTAGGCGTATTTATATGCCTAATTAGATAATAATGCCCATAAATAAAGTGAATTCGGAGGACAAATTAATAGAGTTAGGTGTCTGAGTGTCATTTTTGCTTATTTTGCTAACATAGGGTTGAGTACGCCTGTTGGTTGTGTTGTTGCGGGATTTTTTTCTTTGATTGGAAATTCAAGGTTAAAACCGAACTTGATGGAAGAGCATATCCTGGAACTCAGAGGACAAAATTCAGCAGAAGCAGCCAAAAGACCAAAAATCCATGTGGCAGACTTGGGAGCAAGGTTGCAGGAGCTGAAAAATACAAAAAAGGTGCGAAACTCAAGAAGGTTCAAGGTCCGCATCGCGGACCTTTGCAAAAGTGAGCGTAATTGTCCAGTCAACAATTTAAGTGAAAATACAAAAAAAACAAAGGGTCCGCATTGCGAACCTGAGGACACAATGCGGAAAATCCAAATTATAGGATCTTTATTGTTTCTCTATCTTAGACTTTAGGTTTTTATCTTGGTTTTCACGCAAGAACTACTGTAGAGGCAACGAAGAACTCTTTTCCACCAAGAATTTGGTTAGTCTAATCTTTAGATTTTGGTTTTTGATGTTTTCCACTTCATTCATGATATATTCCACATCCATGAGTGGCTAAGTCTCCATATTCTGGGGTTGTAGCTATAGATTATTTGTAGTTCTTAACTTTTGACATCTATGAATGATTTGTTTCGATTATTCTGATGTTATGTAAATCTATATTTCAGAGTCTGGCCAACTAGGGAGTAAATTTGTTGTTCATTCTGGATTCGAGAGATGTTGGAATGAATAGAACACAGTAACATAGGGAGCTTGTTCAATACTAGGAAACTAGGTTGATTCATGTAAGGGAGACCTATGATAACTACCTTACACCTTGCTTGGTTCATATACGGGAAGATAGCTTTAATGCATTCTTATTGGTCTGTCTATCCCCGCTCAACGATGTAGTTAGGCAGTCAATAACGGTAGCCCAGCAGGGGCATGCATCCCTGTTCATGTAAATTAAACCCCTTGAATCAATAATCGGGAAATCAGACATAGGTAGATATTGTTAGGACCAGACAGAGTCGGGAAGGTTACAACCCTTGAATTGCATCTCTACTTGATATCTTGTTTGAAAGTAGTTATAGTTTACTAGAGAGTTATTATTTTACATTTTATTTTCCCTACAACTAAAACTCTTTCTATTAAAACACGACGAACGTGATAACGGAGAGAAGCTACTAGATACATTCAAAACCCCTTGGATTCGACAACTCGGCTCATTAATTAGGGTCACTAGATTACTTGTGAAACCATGTACACTTCAGTGTGCTAGGAGAGGAACATGTTTTTAGCATCATTTCCGGGGATTTGAAATGAATTGGTTGATTATTGAAGTTATCTTTGTCACGCCCCAAAGTCCCGTAGGGCGGACCGGCACCCGTTGCCGATAAGGCCCGGGAGAACCAACCTGTAACTAT
>JAABOM020041110.1:0-16506 GCA_011800125.2 Solanum clarkiae
CATTTCATGCATCATGACTTCATAGCATCTCGTATATTACATTCTTCGATATTCAACTCTTTCTATATTATGTGCCTGGTAATCTAACGTTGGTATACAGGTTTTGGTAAGTTACATGCATTGCACCCCGTATACTTAGTACATTTAAACGTACTAATGCATACTCTATGCCTACATGATATTACCATGTAGGAATCCGAGCCCCTATTGATTCGCCTCGTGACTAGATGGATTGTTCAAGTTAGCTTTTGGTGAGTTGTGACGTCCGTGGATAATATCTATCTTCTTTCATGCTTATGTCCATACTACATCTTATATATTTTTGTATACTTATGACTATGAGGGTGAGCCCGGTTGTTTGTCTTGGCCCCCGCTAAGTTTTATGTCTAGAGGTGTTGTTGGACAAGTTATGTATTACGCTTGAGCTTTGACTCGTTTTATGTTATTCAAGTGTTTAACTCTTTACCTTAGACCCGATTCCCCTTGTTTATGCTTATCTCTTATTGTCATTTTAATTACTTCCGCGACCAAGGATGTGTAATGATATGCTATGAGGCTTGTTTGGGGTTCCTTCGGGTCCCCTATTCACCGGTCACGTCTAGGCCCTAGGTTTGGGACGTGACATCAAACCCTACCTTGATATGTTTGTGGTGGTCCTTACTAATGATATCTTGATTTATTCCTAGAGTGAGGAAGAACATGTGAATCATTTGAGAGTAGTGTTGCAAATTTTGAGGTATGAGAGATTGTTCGCTAAATATGAAAAGTGTGAATTTTGGTTGAAAGAAGTTGATTTTCTAGGGCATGTGGTGTCGGGTGATGGCATTAAGGTGGATCCTAAGAAGATGGAGGTGATAAGAAATTGTCCTAGGCCTTTGACTCCAATAAATATTAGGAGTTTCTTAGGTTTGGCAGGTTACTACGGGATTTTTGTGAATGGTTTCTCTTTTGTTGCTTCTCCTATGACAAAGTTGACCCAAAAGAAGGCAAAATTTGTTTGGGCCGGTGAATATGAAAAGAGTTTTCAGACTTTGAAAGACAAGCTCATCTTTGCTCCTATTTTGGCTTTACTGGAAGTGTTAGAAGGGTTTGTGGTTTATTATGATGCTTCAAGGATTGGTTTGGGATGTGTGTTGATGCAAATGCAAGGTTAGAGCATATGCCTCTTGGAAAGTTAAAGTGCATGAGAGAAATTATCCTACCCATGATCTTGAATTGGCGGTCGTGGTGTTTATTTTGAAAATTTGGCATTGTTATTTGTATGGGATTCATGTTGATGTGTTTACTGACCAAAAGAGTCTCCAATATGTGTTCACACAAAAAGATCTTAACTTGAGGCAAAAGAGATGGCTAAAGAAGTTCACCGATTGGCTATGTTGGGGGTTAGGTTCGATGAAGTTGAAAATAGTGGTGTGGTGGTTATTGATGGTTCTAAATCTTCTTTATTGAAGAAGTCAGTCAAAACAAGACATTAACCCACCTTGCTAGAGTTGAAGGCTTTGGTGAAGGATGGTAAAGTGGAGGTTTTCTCCCAAGGGGGAGATGGTGCCCTTAGGTACCAAGGTAGGTTATGTGTGCTTAATGTTGATGGGTTGAAGGATGTGATTTTGAAGGAGGCGCATGATTCATCCTATTCAATTCTTCCCGATTTTTACAAATGTATAGAGACTTGAGGGAGATATATTGGTTGGTGGCTTGATGTGGGGGAGATAGTTTAGTTAAGCCCAGATTTGGTTATGGAATCGTTGGAAAAGGTGAGGTTAATAAGGAAGAGGTTGAAGACGGCCCAAAGTAGACAAAAGTCCTACTCAGATGTGAGAAGAAGAGATCTTGAGTTCAAGGTTGGTGATTGGGTTTACTTGAAAATCTCACCCATGAAGGGTGTAGTCCAGTTTGGCAAGAAAGGAAAATTGAGCCCAAGGTTTGTGGGACCTTATAGAATTTTGAGGAGGGTTGGTAAGATTGCATATGAGTTGGAGTTGCCTATGGAGATGAATATGGTTCATCTGGTCTTCCATGTGTCTATGTTGAGGAGAGGTGTTGGTGCCCCAAGTGCTATAGTACCCTTAGAGCTTGTGGGTGTTGTGGAAGATAACTTGACCTACGAGGAGGTCCCTATGGAGATATTGAATAGACAAGTGAAAATATTGAGGAACAAAGATGTAGCATCCGTCAAGGTCATTAGGAGGAATCAACAAGTTGGAAGTGTCACTTGGGTAGTCGAGGTGGACATGAAAAAGCGATAACCATATCTCTTCCACTCTACTCAAGCCGAAGGTAATAACTTAAGTTTTATCTATGATTTCAAGTCTTAAGATTCAGCCCTCATGTCATTTTGCATACATTCATGTTTATGGTGACAAGTTTATGGTGATTTATGACATTCATGTTGGGGCTTTTTGAAAATAATGTTTAAGTGCATTTATTGCATTCATGTCGGGCTGAAATTTTTATAATTACTTCTCTTGTGCATGTTTCTTTGACATTCGGGGACGAATGTTCCCAAGGCAGAGATATTGAAACACCCCTCAGGTGCTTCAGAATGCCCCATAATCGTAATTTCCATATATCTCAAAATCTGTGCGTGATTTCAAAAATTCGACTTCATATTCTCGATCAGGGGTAAAATTGAGTGGGAAATGGGTACAACCCAAATTTTAGAAGACCCTCACTAATTTTTCAAATTTCAGTGTCTGTTCCCACCCAAGTCGCGACGTTCTTGGGGCACGGACTAGTGTTTTTGGTGGTCCGCATCTGGTCCCCGTCACACCTGGGGCACGAACCAGTGTAATATTTTCCTTGGTTTTCTTATTTCGTCCAAAGGCATTGGGGTCATAGCCTCATGCCCATTTAAACGTGAAATCTGCCATACTTAGCTATTTTTCAACTCTATAACTCATACAACCCTCTCTAAAACCTCTCCAAGACTCTCTCAAATATCTCATTCAATTCAAGGATTTCAAGCTCAATTCTGGAACTCAAGAACCCATCTCAAGCTCTAAGTCTACTTCAAGTTCACCTCAAGAAATTCAAAGTTTAAGGTATGTGGATCTTCATCCATGGGTCCTTTCACCCATGGAGCCCAACCTTCTCTTTTTACGAAAATTGCATGATTTCAAGTTATATTACTTATGGATATCTTTTATTATGAAATATGAACATAAAGTATGTTGGGGTTTTATCAAGTATTGATTGAATATACACGCATGTCTACTTTAGACTTATTCTATAAGTTGATTGATGTCTATTGAGACTATGTATCATTTGAGCTGTGAAAACTATGAACTATGATGAACTTTTGATATGGACTTCATGATACCCAAATTGGGGTTTTACTACAATATTGGTGGGTTAATTTTGGATTGATTTTACTCTTCTTGTTATACTCTTGAGTTGCATGATTTTGAACAAGTACCATGAACCCACTATTGTGTTTGATACAATTACATGATAGGAATTTAGAGAAAAATAAGGAAAATCAATAGCCACTGTTATATGTGTAAACACAAGGAACTTTAGAGAAAAAAATTAAGAAGGGTTGAGTTAGATTCACATTGTACATTTTTCAAAAATAAGGCTCATGTACAAATAACTCATAATGTCACGAACCAAGCCTAGGGCCTAGACGTGACACGACGAATGAGAACTATGGAGGCAACCCAAACAAGCATCTTAGCATATCATGTACACAACCTTGGTCGCGAAAGCAAAATAAAACAACAACAAGAGTCAAAAATTAAAAGGGAAGCGGGACCAAGAGAAGTCTTTCATAATCATAGAAACATACGGAGAGTCAAGCTCATAAGCATATACAAATATAGTATCTAACAACACCTCTACGAGAGAATAGAGTGGGGGCCAAGACACTTCCTGAGCTCACCCTTAATTAGTATCCATCATAAAGAAGAAGTCTCGACATAGCATGAATAAAACTAGACATTGTTCTCGGAGTTGAGGACTCACCAAAGCTTTCTTCAAAGAACCAAACTAGCCACGTGGAGGAGGAGGATCAATAGGAGCTCCAGTCCCTACATGGTGATATCATGTAAGCATAAAGTATGCGTTAGTACTTGGAATATACTGATTATGTGGGATGCAATGTAATAAGGATCATATGCACAATAATCAAAACGCCATAATCATGATTAGTGGACATGAGCTCAATATGACGTGTTTAATCAATACTTAGGTGTAAACATGCTTGAGGATAATCATACTTGCCTATCTTGTTCAACACAATAGAGTAACATGATTAGCTCATCCAAATACCTTGTACTAGAGGTTGGGGAGTATAGCATGAGTCATGACCCCCTTCAAATAGGTAGTGGATAGGACATAGTACTAAGTCGTACATGAGGGTAAGACTTATAAGATGGTTCATGACCCCTTCACATAGACATTAGGTAATACATCATAATAAGTCATGCATAAGGGTAAGGTATACAACATGGTTCATGACCCCTTCATGTAGACATTTGCCTTGTACTAGAGGATGAAGCATACAACATGGTTCATGACCCCTTCTAGTAGGCTTCACAATTCACAAAACCAAAAACTTATCATAAGAGCTCAATAGTTCCTTGTAGATCATAAGACTTATCATGATTTCAATATATGCTTGGGAGCCCATAATTATCTTGAAACACTTGACTTGTAAATCGTACAATAGTTTATCAATGACTTGAGAATTCTTGTCATGTAATTTTGTCAAACACATGGTGGGTACATGGACACTTGATCAAAATCATACAATTTTGTAGAGTAATAACATAAGAGAGTAAAATCAACCATTTTAGAGTCATGTCATTCAACCCATCAACCATAGTAGTAAAACCCTTAATTTGGCTATCTTGAAATTCATTTCAAAAGTTCACAATAGTTCATAATCTTCATAGCTCAAGTCATGCATAGTCTCAATAGACATAAATCAACTCATGGAATAAGCTTCAAATAGATATTTATGCATAATCAATCAATACTTGGTAAAACTCAACATATTTCACATCTATAATGCATAATAATATATACTTATGAAGAAACAGACCTTGAAATTATGAAATTTTCATAAAAGAGAGAGAGTTGAGCTCCATGAGTGAAAGGAACCATGGATGAAGACCCACATACCTGGAACTTAGATTTTCTTGAAATTGACTTGAGTAAGACTTGAGACTTGACTTGGGACCTTGAAATCCAAAGTGAGCTCTTGAAATTGTTTAGATTGAATGGAGGGTTGTATAGTGTATGGGGAGGGTTTAGAGAGTGTTTTCTTGAGAGTTTGAAGGTGAAAAATGGCTAAGTATAGAGGTTTTCATGTTTAAATGTGCATTGGGTCATTACCCAAATGCCCCTGGATGAAACAAGAAACTAAGAAAAAACTTACATTGGTCTGCGTCCAGTCCGCGACGCGAACTCATCACGGAGACAGTCTTTTGCTGATCCGTGCCCAATTCGTGTCGCGGCCTGGTCGTGGGTGCACACTGAAAATAAAAAAAATAGCGAAAATTATTTTTCCCTACGGATCTTCTAAAATCTGGGTTAGACCCATTTCCCACTCAATTTTGCTCCCTGATGAAGAATATGAAATAGAATTTTTGAAATCATGCACGACTTTTGGGATGTATAGAAATTACAATTATGAGGCTTTCCGAAGCACATGAGGGGTGTTTCACATAAGCATAGTCATGTATATGAAATAAATTAAACTAGAGCCAGTAGAAATAAATAACAAGCTATAATGGAGATAAAATTCCAAAAGGTTTAGAAACAACTTATTTCAATGAGCAGCATAATATACGTAGTTTTTAGTCTGAAGCTTGACAAGACTTTTCGGTTGAACTTCTCACTGCTATAACTCATCGATATTGTTGGTCCGCTTCATGGTGAGACTCCAATAATGATTTCTTGTCTTGGGCACGTTGTCAATCTTCTATGCTAGAGTTTTCGCTACCGATCAAGGTTAAAGTCTTCGGCAACAGAACTATTAACTCAGGAAACCTAGCGTCCATGGCTGATCTTTTTATTGTTTATGTGAAATAATATATTTGTTGTGCATTTCTCTTAATCTCTCAGAGAGGATGAACTATATATTCTAAAATGTTTAGGTCTCTCTTTTATATTTGTTGGTGCTTAAATATTAAACCAAACTGGAACCAATACTTTCTTGTTATCCTCTTTACTGGTTTTCCAAGCAAAATAAACATGAATCCCAAAAAAAAAAAGATTTCTTTCTTTTTTCATTGGAAAAAGGGAGCTAAAGTGAAGGAAAAGAGATGTTAGGAAGATGGAATAAAGCTTGGAAAAGGAATAATCAAGAGTGAGTAATATTTGCAGAAGTAAAAAGAAACTATTGGAGTGATTTTTGGAAAGACAATATTCTACATATGAAAGGAAAATAAATATTGAGGAGGATTTTTCTTAATATGAAAAGATTTTACCAAATTTATAAATTTGATATTTTGAATGTAATTGCGACAAAATAACATTCTATCAAAATATATACTATAAATAACCACTAAATTACTACGCTATAAGTTTTTTGAAAAAAATCAATATTATTTACGATAAATCAATAACTGATAAAATTTTCTCGTTCAAATATCTATAAAATAAAATAAAATAAAAGATAAATGCCAATAATAATAATAATAATAATAATAATAATAATAATAATAATAATAATATTTTGTAAATTATGAATGCCAATAACATACAATTTATTGGGTAAAAACTAAAATATAAACATGTTTATATATGTTAAATGCTTAAATAATCGAATAACATAAAAAAATGGTTAAGATGGGTCAAAATTGGGTGTCAACACCATCAAGCCTAAAATCCTTTCTTAAGCTACATAATGACATACAAAAGCATCCCCCATGGGTCACAAGCATCTGGAAACTTGAATTAAGCATCAATAAAGTCTCATGAGATCCGGGTCCTTACATTATTTTTCCCTTTAAAATATTCATCCTTGAATGAGAAATTGACTAGCTAGAAAGGCTTGACTTGAACATGAAACATTTCTACATGGAGACACAATGCATAGCTCATTTCTTGAAAATCATAAATTAAAATCATTAAAACTCATGTCAAAACATCCTTTAAATCATTTTCATGCACATATATGCATATCATGTCATGAAACATAAGAGCAAATAAATTAGGACCATTTTAAATAGGAAGAACCTAATACCTTAGGCTTGAGTAGATTAGAAAAGATAGGGATATCGCATCACCATGTCTGTCTCGGCCTCCCATATAGCACTCTAACAACAACAACATACCCATTGGAATCTCACAGGTGGGGTCTGGGGAGGATAGAATGTACGCAGACCTTACCACTACCTCATAAAGGTAGAGAGGTTATTTCCTGGGAACTCTTGTCTCAAAAACCCATAAGCAGAATAAACTAGATATGGAAAAAGGGAAAGGAAAAGAAAGAGAACAAAAGGAGTGACTACTACAGAAAACACATGATAATATGCAAGTACAATAAAATCAACATATAAAGATGGATCATAACAACTCAAGATATAACAGTATGACTAAACCTACTACCCTACTATGCCCCATGGCTAGACATCAACTTAACCCTACTGACCTATTAGCCAACTACTCTAATACGCGACCTCCACTCTTTTCTATCTAAGGACATGTTCTCAGTGAGATCAAGTTTTCCCATATCATGTTTGATCACCTACCCCAATACTTCTTCGGTCTCCTTCTACCCCTCCGTGTAACCCTTATATCCAACCTCTCGCACCTCCTAACAGGAGCATCAATACTCCTTCTCTGCACATATCCAAACCAATGCAGTCTCGCTTCCCTCATCTTATCAGCCACAGGGCCACCTCTAACTTCTCCCGAATAATCTCATTCCTAATTCTATCACTCCTGGTATGACCGCACATCCATCTCAACATTCTCATCTCTGCAACTTGCATCTTTTGAACATTAGAATTCTTAATTGGCCAATACTTTACCCCATATAACAAAAATGGTCTAACCACCATTTTATAAAACCTGCCTTTAAGCTTAGGTGGTATCTTTTTATCATACATTACTCCTGAGGCAAGCCTCCATTTCGTCCATGCTGCCCCAATACAATGTGTAACATTATCGTTGATATCACCACTACTCTGGATAATGAATCCAAGATACCTAAAGCTTTCTCTCTCAGAAATAAGTTGAGTGGCAAGCTTCACTTCAATGTTTGCTTCATCTCTAGCAACATTGAATTTACACTCCAAGTATTCTGTTTTGGTTCTACTCAATTTGAACCCTTTGGATACCAAAGCATCTCTCTAAACTTCCAAACTATCACTAACTTTGGCCTGAGTCTCATCAATTAGTACTATATCATCTGCAAATAGCATACACCATGGCACCCCTTCCTAGATAGATCATGTCAGCTCATCCACTACCAAAGCAAAAAGAAAAGTGCTCAACACAGATCCTTAATGGAGTCCCATCTCAACAGAAAAATATTTTGAGTCTCCTCCTACTGTTCTTAACCGAGTTTTGGCTCCATCATACATGTCCTTTATCACCCTAATATACACCACTGGAACACCTTTTTCTACTAGACACCTCCATAGGATATCCCTCGGAACTTTGTCATAGGCTTTTTCAAGGTCAATGAAGACCATATGAAAGTCCCTCTTTATCTCCCTGTATTTCTCCACTAATCTCCGAACAAGATAGATTGCTTCAGTATCTGATCATCCCGGCATAATTCTGAACTGGTTCTTAGAAATAGACACTACTTTTCTCACCCTCATCTCCACCACTCGCTCCCTAACCTTCATAGTGTGGCTTCACAACTTGATACCCTGTAATTGTTACAGCTTTGAATATACCCTTGTTCCTGTACAATGGTACCCTTGTACTCCTCATCCATTCAATAGGCATCTTAGCATTCCTCATAATAGCATTAAACAACCTAGTCAATTACTCAATACCCTCTCATGTAGCACTTTCCATATGTTAATTCCTCCAAAGCACTTTAACCGAAGCCACATCCTTATTGCGAAGACGTTTTACTTGCCTATCCAAAATTTCAACCAGAACCTCTTCATAGGATAAGTTCTCTTCAACCTCAACACCTTCCAAAGGCACAATCAAACTAGGGTCACCAACCAACTTTCTCAATTGACAGATGGAAGACCAGGTAAAGAACTCGTTTCCAAAGACAAACCCAATCTATAGGCCACCTTTCCAATCTGCTCAACTATCTCATTAGGGCCTACATACTGGGGACTTAACTTGCCCTTTTTATGTAAATGCATTACACCCTTTATAGGAGAGACCTTTACATATACCTAATCATACATATGAAATTCAAGATCCTTCTTTCTAATATCTGAATTAGAGTTTTGGAGACTTTGAGCAGTCTTCAACCTTTCCCTGATCAACTTCACCTTTTCCATGGCTTCCATCACCAAATCCGGGTCAATCAATGCCATCTCTACCAACTCAAACAATCCCATCGTGGATCTACACCATCTCTCATACAAAGCCTCAAATGGTGTCATACTAATGCTAGTATGAAAATTGTTGTTGGCAAACTCGATAAGTGGTAGATGATCATCCCAATTACACTTAAATTCCAACACGCAAGCCCTCAACATGTCTTTTAAAGTTTGAATTTTCCTCTTGGCTTGTCCATCGATTTGAGGATAGAAAGTGGTAGCTAACTTCAGCTTTATGCCAAGCCCTTTTTGAAATGATTTCCAAAAGTGAGAAGTAAATTGGGTACCACAATCCGATATGATAGACTTAGGCACACCATAAAACCTAACCAATTCTCGAATATACAACCTTGCATAATCTTCGGCATTAAAAGTAGTCTTGACCAGTAAGAAATGAGCCAATTCAGTTATCATATCGATGATAACCTAAATAGAATCAAATTGTTTTGGGGTACGGGTCAAACCAACCACAAAATCCATATTCACATCTTCCCACTTCTAAGTAGGAATCTCAATATCTTGAGCCAAACCACTGGGCCTTTGATGTTCTACATTCACTTATTAACAATTAGGACATTCAGATACAAACTTTGCTATGTCTTTCTTCATACCATGCCTTTTTCAATATGCCTTCCTCAAGTCCCGATACATTTTGTAGATCTCAAATGCATAGAATAATGAGAGTTATAGGCTTCACTTATGATCATCTTTCTAATACCATCAACATCTGAAACAAACAATCGATCTTGATACCGAAGCACACCATCTTCCCCTTGGAAGAAAACCTTTACCTTCTTTTTCGCAACTTCTTCAATTCAACCAAAGATCGGTCCAAGTCTTGTTTTGCCTTGACATCAACAACCACAGAAGACTCAGCCCATTCTGAAAATGAATGCCACCATCATTAGAGTCAGCCAATCTAACATCTAATCTAGCCAAACGATGAATATCTTTTACCAATTCTTTCTTCCTTTCATCAACATGGGTCATATTTCCCATAGATATCCTACTAAGAGCATCGACTATAATATTTGCCTTGTCGGGATGATATTGGACACTCATGTCATAATCTTTAAGAAGTTCTAACTACCTTCTTTGCCTCAAATTGAGATATCTTTAGATGAATACATATTTCAAACTTTTGTGATTGGTATCAACATAAACCATATATAAATAATGTCTCTAAATTCTCAAAGCAAACATCATAGCCGCCAACTCAAGATCATGAGTCAAATAATTTTGTCTATGCACCTTTAGTTATCTTGATGCATAAGCTATTACCTTACTATGTTTTATGAGCACATAACCCAACCCAATACGAGAAGCATCACAATACACCACAAACCCATTTGAGCCATCTAGTAAAGTCAAAACAGGGGCCAATGTAAGTCGATATTTCAAAGTTTGAAAACTCTTTTCACACTCATTTGAGCATTTAAACTTGGCCCTCTTTTGAGTCAACTTAGTAAATGGAGATGCAATGGATGAGAAACCTTCAGCAAATCCCTTACAATATCCAGCCAACCCAAGGAAATTTCGAATATCTGAAGGAGTCAATGGTCTAGATCAATTCTTCATGGCCTCAATCTTCTTTGGGTCAACCTTAATACCATCACCGTATACCACATGACCAGGAAAAGCAACTTCACAAACCAAAACTCACATTTACTGAACTTGGCAAACAACTGCTTCTCCCTCAAATTTTGAAGAACCATCCTTAAATAATCCATATTCTCTCGTTCATTTCGAAAGTAAATCAGAATATCATCGATGAAGACAACTACAAAACTATCAAGAAATGGATTGAACATCGGATTCATAAGATCAATAAATACAGGTGGATCATTAGTCAAACTAAATGGAAACACTATAAATTCAAAATGCCCATATCTAGTTCAGAAAGCCATTTTGGGAATATCATATTCTCTAACCCTCAACTGATAGTAACTAGAATAGAGGTCAATCTTTCATAAATGGGTAACTCCTTGAAGTTGATCAAATAAGTTATCGATATTTTCCAATGGATATTTATTCTTCATGGTCACTTTATTCAATTTCCTATAGTCAATGCACATCCAAAGTGACCCATCTTTCTTCTTTACAAATAACACAGGAGCACCTCATGGCGACATACTTGGTCTAATAAAGCCTTTCTCTAAGAAGTCTTTTAATTAGTTCTTCAACTCCTTTAATCCAGTTGATGCTATACGATAAGGAGGAATGGGAATAGGTTGAGTATCCGAAAGGCGATCTATGCCAAAGTCTACTTCCCTTTTGGGAGGAATACCGGAAAAATCTTCGAGAAAAACATCCGGCTATTTTTGGAGATTTTTTCATGTAGGTTCAAATATTCAGCATTATTCTGTATCACCCCCTAATTCTTTTCTACCTGATATGGATGTATATGTGCAGGAGATGTTGAGAAAATTTTGAGAAAAAGCTACAGAAGTAAGTTTATGAGAGTCATTACGACTCGTAGAGAGTTTACGAGTTATAAAGCGAGGTCTCATAGGGAATTTTAGTAACTTTGAGTTTCAAGACCCCCCAATTTACGAGAGGAGTTTATGACTTGTAGAACCCTTTACGACTCGTAGAGGAGGGTTTAGTGACAAATTCCAGTGAAGTCCAATTTCCGATTCCCTATTCATGAAAGGACATCTATGACTTGTAGGATAGTTTATGACTTGTAGAATGAGGTTTCATGCCAATTTTCAGTAACTTAGAATTTTGGACGTCCAGTCTATGACCCGTAGAATGCTCTATGAGTCATAGAGGAGGTCTTGTAGACCCAGACGACAGTTTTACTGAGGTATATTTTTGTCCTTTTCAGTTCCTTTTAATTAAAACCCTAGGCATTTTTAGGCTTGAATAAGGTCTTGAAACCAACCCTAGGTGTATTCATTTACCATTATTCACCTTGGGGAAATTCTTGAGAACATTGCAGGAGAAAGAGGAGTTAGGGTTTTCAATTCAAGTGCAAGGGTTGATTGAAGCTTGATTGTTCTAGCAATTCCCAAGTATATAAGGCTTACCAAAGTGTGCAATTTCCCTCTTCACATGCCCCTTTTCATCATCTTGAGTCAAGATTTGGAAAAAAGTTGAGATTTGAGAAATTCTACTACCCTAATACTAAATCCGTGTATTCATTCGTCATATCTTATTTTTCTACATGAGGAAATTGCTATATTGCATGAGTATGGATATGAGGTTTATATATGTATTTCATATTTGATAGCATAAACCCTATTTTTCATTATTTTATGAAAATTTATGCATATTAATGAGGCTGAGGTTGAGGCTGAGGTCAAGTATATGAGTTGAATAATTCGAGCATGATTGAGCATGAGAAACATGTTGCATTGAGTCACATATATATATTGCTACACATGACTATCTTGCTTGCACTACCTTATGAGTAAATTGAGTGAGAATAAATGACCGTTTGAGTTTGATTCAAGTTTGATATTTTTGTATTGATTGATTGAGTTGATGAAAAACTGAGTTGACCTGAGCATTGAGATTTGAGTTGATTTGATTGAACATTGAGATTTGAATTGATTAATTGAGTATTGAGGAGTGAGCTGATTAATGAGTTGAGCATGTTTTAGTCTTGGTAGGAGTATCGAGCATCGAGCGAGAAGCAAGTAAACCTTTACTTTAACCCGTAGAACTACGTTGCCAGCGTAGGATAGTCGTTACAACTCGTTCTAGCGACTTTTGTCCTGCAAGTGGACATTTATACTGGATCCATGAGAGAGTTAATCGCCCTTTTCTGTGGCAAGTTAAGAGTGAGTGTGGCAATAACGTTGAATTCATTGTGCATCACCTAATTAAAAGTGGTGGCATGAGGATGTCGATTAAGAGAAACTCCTAAGCAACACTGGTTGAGCATGTCATTTTAAACTGAGTCTATTTTACTGAGTGCACTTTTAAAAGCATGATTTACCAAAACTTGCATATTGAGTCGAGCATGAGTTGAAGAGTCGAGATGAGTGAGTTGATCTTTATTTTCTTGAACTATTTTATATACCAATATATTCCATGTACTGACGTTCATTTGGGCCTGCATTGTTTTATGATGCAGATACAGGTGATAGAGGACTTCAGTTCGCGGATCGTTGAGGTCCAGATCAGTACACTCTAGAGATGGTGAGCCCCTCCTTGCATTCCAGAGGAGCCCTTTTTATTTTTCTTATCTTCATTTGAGTACTTACTTTCTCTGATTAAGGTTCCCATGGTCTATCATGGCACCATCTAGACTTGTTGAGTAGTGGCTTCATAGACACTGAGAAGAGAATTTGTTGAGTATTCTAAATTCCAACCTATTTTGTTTATAGACTATGATTCAGTAGAGTTGCATTTTATGGATATATATGATGCCTTCTATTTAAGAATTTCTCTGTTGTTGAGTACGATGTAACGACGAGGCCAAGTGATTCTCTCGGGGGCTAGAAATAGTCTTTGAGTGTCGGCCACGTCAAGGGTACCCTCCCGAGGCGTGACATATTCTTAAGGAAAAGATATTCTTAAGCTAGACTCTTGTAAAATTCATCATGGATCAGTGGTAGTTATCAAGATATTTCAACCTTTCAATAGAAGAAGAGTAACATTTGGTTTTAACTATGAACAATATTTGTGTATCGCAATGATGTATTGTCTTGGAAGAATTTGCCTCATCATGGTGATGGCATTATGAGTGACTTGTCAACTATCTTGTCTTGTGGGATCACCTTCAGCTCAATGTATTCCCATGGTGTCTCTTTAATAAAAATATGATGTGGTTATACACCATTTTATACTACTGATGAATTTGGTGTATCTAGAGAGGAACTTAAGCTTTTATATCATTTGATCAGGTTTTTCCAATTTGAATTAAGTATTAAGAATCTACTTTTGAAGTGTCAATGAATAGAGTGCTTGATTGGCTTAGTATAGATTTTATTTTCCTTTTTCTGGTGGTGTAAAAAAGGTGTATTGCCACCAATATTAGGCACGGATGGTTTGGTCTTATAGAATTTCTCTTGTACTCTTTGGTAAATAGATTAATGTTCCTGTTCAATCTTGACGATAGAAACTCCTAACTTCCATGATAGAGAATTTTGAACTATCTATCCTTGGCCTTCTCTTTCAATGGTTGGCCACAATTTATGTAGCCAGTTAGGAGTGTCAATGGGACGGTTCAGCCAGTTATGTTTAAAAAGATAATACCATATCAATTTTTTTATTATTTTACAATACAAGACAAAATTAGATTTTTTACAACCATCCTAATCATGTTGTTTTTTCTTTGGTATCGGCACAAGATTGGTTAATTTTCGATTATTTTCTTTTTAAATGCACCTCAAAATACATCATTATTTAAATATTTTTTTATTATTCAAACTGTAAAAGAACCAACTCAATAAAATGCACAGAGGAAAAAACACATTTCGTTGTTCTACAGTAGTTCTACTGAAATGTTAACTATCAAGTATGTGTAACATGAAATAACAACTTCTTTACATCTGCATAATGAAATCTTCATATTTGATATCAATATCATCTCTATTCTGGACAGTTTGAAACTTCCAAACCTGTGCTATTTCAAAACTTCATATTATATATGTGATTAAAGGTTCTCTAGTATTGATGAATCCCTTACTGACCATAGAGTAGTTACATTATCAGCCATCTCTCCACCTTAAGGTAAAAGAAATGAACATTGAGTTTGATAGAAAATTTTGAATGAACAAATGACCGTAGATATTTGCTTTTAGAATTATGATTTTCATATAAGCAAAAGTAAAAGGTCATCAAAATATTATTCCACCAATGGGCATAGGGACAAGGGAAAGAAACATTCGATCTAATGATATTCAAACTAAGCGCAAGAACATTGACTTATCATTATTCATTATAAAAAGATACACTTCATAAATAACTTAAGTTCGTGAGAAGAATCGATTGTAAGAATAAAATCTTGACCAGATATGTGATGGTTTTTGCATTATGAGTGAGGGTTGGTTGGTTCAGGTTCATTTCTGATTATAGACGATATTATTGGTTCATAATTTTATCGTAATTATGTGAGAAAAGATTTGTCCAAATGGTTATGTTATGATCGAGTGAGTTTTGATTCTGATTGGGTTAATGAGTTAGTATGTGACTTGAAAATTATTTCTGATTGTAAATTTGCTAAAATTTGATTCAAAAGTTTAGTTCTTAGTAGTTGATCTTGATGGATGATTTTTAGGAGGGGCTTAAATGGAGAGATGAACACCGACTTTAGCAAATCATAACTCAGGCTTTTGGTAACACTAGTATTCTTCCTTCTACTTCTTTTGACCGTTCGAGTCAAATGGTGAGTTAATTGGTATCTAATGTAGTGACCCATTAAGTCATTTTGAGATATAGAGTTTCTTATGCTATAAAAGATTTATCTCGTAAATTATAAAGGGGTTTTTTTGGACTATTCAATAACTAAAGTTATTTAGTTGAGGGGTAATTTTAGATAACTAATGTAATTAGTGGACTAAAGTGGTAACTTATGTAATACACTATACTACTTTTATCATATTTATTAAAATCAATTTATAGGTTTTATCAGTTTTAATACATAATTAGTTGGAGAGAAAAAATAAAAAGAAGAAGAAAGAAGAGTCCAGAAGAGAACTGACCGTCAAGAACGAAGGGAAAAATAAAATTGGGCGTGCGTTCAGGTAACAATTTCAATAGTTTTTATTTAGTTATGTTGGGAAGTATATTGTGGGCTTGGAAAGGGGGAAAAGAAACAAGGGAAAAGTAAATTTGTACCTCTTTAAAACAAACTATTTACATCCATATACCCCTTTACATTTTATACCCTCATACTATTAAAATTTGCCCCCCTAGAATTGGAATAAAAGCACTAACATCATGCTAACATCAGCACCCGCTTGTATGATATACCAATAGGGTATACATATACCAACAAGGTATCACAGATAATTAAGCTGATAGAGTATCACAAAGAATATATTTTCTACCAATTTAAAATTTAATAAATAAATTTGTAGCT
>JAABOM020041121.1:0-16506 GCA_011800125.2 Solanum clarkiae
AATTTTCAAATGAATCTGTCCTTGAGTGGGAGAGCTAAGATGTGGTGGTCAAGCCTAGTTTCATCTCTTGCATTAAAGCTCGTAAGCTGGTCTCTAAGGGGTGTATTTACCATCTTGTGAGGGTTAGGAATGTGAAGTCTAAAGTCCTTCCCATAGAGTCGGTTTTGATTGTAAATGAGTTTCTTGATGTCTTCCCAAATGACCTTCCTGGTGTTCCACCCGGAAGGGAAATAGATTTTTTGTTAGATCTTCTTCCCAATACTCAACATATTTCTATTCCTCCTTACTTGATAGCCCTGGCGGAGTTGAAAGAGTTGAAGGAACAATTGAGGGATTTGTTGGAGAAAGGGTTCATTAGGCCTAGCCAATCACCTTGGGGTGCACCAGTGTTGTTTGGGAAAAATAAGGATGGGTCCCTTAGGATGTGTATTGACTACCGGCAACTCAATAGGGTCACCATCAAGAATAGATATACTGTTCCAAGGATTGATGATTTGTTTGACCAATTGCAAGGGGCTAGACATTTCTGTAAGATTGATCTTCGATCCGGGTCTCATCAAGTGAAGATGAGGGAGTGTGATATTCTCAAGGCGACCTTCCGGACTAGATATGGCCATTATGAATTTGTTGTGATATCTTTTGGGTTGACCAATGCATCGACCACCATCTTCGTTTATGAATAGGGTCTTCAAACCCTACCTTGATTCCTTTTTTATGATCTTCATTGATGATATTTTGATCTATTCTTGTGGTGAGGAGGAGCATAGGGCTCATTTGAAGGTTGTGTTGCAAAAATTAAGGGAGGAGAAATTGTATGCTAAATATGAAAAGTTTGAATTTTGGTTGAGGGAGATTGCTTTCCTAGGACATGTGGTGACGGGGATGGTATAAAGATGGATCCTTACAAGAATGATGTTATTAGAAATTATCCTAGACCATTGACCCCGTCAGATATTAGGAGTTTCTTGGGCTTAGCGGGCTATAATTGGAGGTTTTTGAATGGGTTCTCTTCTATTGCTTCCTCTATGACAAAATTGACTCAAAAGAAGGCTAAGTTTGTGTGGACCAATGAATGTGAGAGGAGCTTCCAAACCTTGAAAGATAAGCTTGTGTCCACCCCTATATTGTCACTACCGAATAGGCTTAAGGGATTTGTGGTGTATTATGATGCTTCTAGAGTTTGTTTGGATTGTGTGCTAATGCAAAATGGTGAAGTGATAGACTATTTTTCTAGGCAACTCAAAGTGCATGAAAAGAAGTACCCTACTCATGATCTTGAATTAGCCGTCGTAGTATTTGCTTTGAAAATTTGGCGACATAATTTGTACGGGGAGCATGTTGATGTGTTCACCAATCATAAAAGTCTTCAATATGTCTTCAGTCAAAAAGATCTCAACTTGAGGCGAAGAAGGTGGCTAGAACTTCTTAAAGATTATGATATGAGTGTGCATTATCATCCGGGTAAGGCAAATGTAGTGGCGGATGCTTTGAATAGGGTGTTCATGGGTAGCTTAGCTCATGTTGATGGTGGTGAGAAGGAGATGGCTAGGGAAGTTTATCGGTTGGCTAGGTTGGGGTTTAGATTGGAGGAGGTTGGTAGTGAGATGTTGTTGTTGTGGATGGTTGTAGGTCTTTTTTGGTTGATGAGGTGGTGGCAAAGCAAGATCTTGATGCCTTCTTGTTAGAGTTGAAGGCCTTGGTAAAAGAGGGCAAGGTGGAGGTTTTCTCCCAGGGGGAGATGGTGCCCTAAGGTACCAAGGTAGGTTGTATGTACCGTGTGTTGATGGCTTGATAGAAAAGATCCTTGATGAGGCCCATAACTCTTCTTATTCTATCCACCCTGGTTCCACCAAGATATATAGAGACTTGAGAGATGTTTATTGATGGGGAGGCATGAAAAGGGATATTGCCAAATTCATTTTCGGTTTTCATAATTGTCAACAAGTTAAAGTTGAGCATCAAAGGTTGGGTGGCCTAACTCAAGACATAGAGATTCCTACTTGGAAGTGAGAGGTGATTAATATGGATTTGTAGTTGGGTTGCCCAATACTAGAAAAGGTTTTGTTTCTATTTGGATTGTGGTTGATTGGAAGAGAAAATCGGCTCACTTCCTACCGGTTAAGACCACATATGGGGCTGAAGATTATTCAAGGTTATACATCCATGACTTGGTGAGGTTGCATGGTATTCCTTTGTCCATCATATCGGATCGTGGAGCTCAATTTGCTTCATATTTTTGGAGATCTTTCCAAAGGGGTCTTTGTACTAAAGCTAAACTTTCTACGACCTTCCACCCTCAAACGGATGGCCAAGCCAAAAGGACCATCCAAACCCTTGAGGATATGCTTAGAGCATGTGTGTTGGAGCTTAAAGGTAGTTAAGATGATCATCTTCCATTGAGTGAGTTTGTCTACAACAATAGCTGTCATTCTAGAATCGGTATGGCTCCTTTTGAGGTCATGAGGAGGGTTGGCAAGGTAGCTTATGAGTTGAGATTGCCTAGTGAAATGGATTTGGTTCATCCGGTGTTCCATGTGTCCATGTTGAAGAAATGTGTGGCTGATCTGAATGCCATTGTGACTCTTAATATTTTGGGTGTTGTTGAGGATAACTTGACATATGAAAAGGTTCCGATTCAGATTTTGGATAGGCAAGTGAAGAGGTTGAGAAACAAAGAGGTAGCTTCTGTTAAGGTCCTTTGGAGGAATCAACAAGTTGAGAGTGCTACTTGGGAGGCCGAAGCGGACATGCAAAGGCAATATCCTTACCTTTTTCACTCCACTCAAGCCTAAGGTATTGATCTAAGTCCTTTATATGATCTCAAGTTTTAAATTCAGCCCTCACGTCATTGCATGTATTCATGATTAAAATAACAAGTTCATGATGATTTTATACTTATGATGAGATTTTCGAAATGATGTTTAAGTGCATTGTTGCATCTTGATGTGGGCTTGAAATGGTCATGTTTGTGTCTCTCATATACATTTCTTTGATATTCGGGGACGAATGTTCCTAAGGGGGAGATATTGAAACGACCCTAAAAAAGTGCCCAAAAATGTGCCTCGGAAGTTCTTGAAATCTTAATTTCCATATATCTCAAAATCCATGCGCGATATCAAAAATCTAACTTCATATTCTTTATCAGGGAATCATTTTGAGTGGAGAATGGGTCTAACCCAAATTTAAGAGCAAATGAGTAGCAAATCAGACCAGACGCAAAAATTCTACCCAGTTATTTTTCTTATGGTCCAAGGATTTTAAGTCTTGGGTCTAAGTATTCCCAAACGTGAATATACCTATACTTAGCCATTTTTCACCCTCATATCATTATAAATATTCAACAATACTCACTCACACTTAACCAATATTTCACTCCTAAATTCAAGTCTCAAAACCCTTTCTAAATCTTAAGGACTGCACTCAAGCTTCAAGTCTCCATCTCCAATCTTCATCAAGTTCATCTCTAATGCTAAGGTATGTGGGTTTCTTTCATGGGTTACTTTTACCCGTGATACCAAAGCTTCCTTTTACTTAAACTTTCATAATTTAAAGATGATTTACTCATGGGTCATATTTGTTATGAAAATTATTGCACACCGTATTAGGATTTATGAAATTGTGACTGGTTTTCTATGTCTTGAGCTATGAAACCAAGGTCTGTTGTAAGATTTGATAAAGGGTTTTGATGTATAATACTTAAGGGTGTTACCAAGTATTTTGTTGAAGGTTTTACATTGAATTTTCTAGTATGATATCACTCTTAAATTGCCTGGATTTACACTAGCACCACACACTCTCTAAGTGTGGGATAAAATGTTCGATTATAGTTTCTCGAGGAATTGAAGGTCCTATGCATGTCTTATGTGTTGAATAACTGTATAATTATGAAATGATGACACAATGATGATGAAATGGAATGTATGTATATGATGATGAAAGGAGTGTATATATAATATATATATATTATCTCTACAGTGTTGGGGATAACCAAGCCTAGCTCGGGGGGTTGTAGGCTCGGGTAACCGTGTTGAGGGTTTAGTACCTAGATCCCCTAATGCGGGGGTGGTAGGCTCGGTAACCTTGTTGGGGGTTTGTACCTATCAATCTTGTTGGGGGTTTGTACTCATCAACCCGTTGGGGGGTTTGTACTCCATCAACCCGTTGGGGGTTTGTAATCTATCAACCTTGTTGGGGGATTTACACTCCATCAATCAGATGAAGGGATTTGTACCTATACGCCTATCTAATGGGGTGGTAGGCCTTGGCTTGCACTATAATAGTCACTCCTTACACTCGTATTATTTTCTATGTAATTATGATTTTACTTCAAGTATCATTCATACATGTTATATTATTAGCATGTTATCTATTACTTATGATTATGCATTTTGCCTATGATACCTATCATTTGTTGAATTGCATCCTACATACTTAGTACATTTAAATGTACTAACGTATACTCTATGCCTACATGATGTCACTATGTAGGAACCAGTGCACCGCTTGATCATCCTCCTCCTCCACGTGGCTAGCTCCATTGTCCTACAAGCTTGTTGGTGAGTCCTCCACTTCGGGGATGTTGCTTATGAAATCTTTCTATGTATTAAGACTATATTTCTATCGATTATGTATTGACTATGAGGGTGAACCCAATTTCTTGTCTTGACCCCTGCTCTTATCTATATAGTAGAGGTGTTATTGGACATGTTATGTATCTATATTATGAGACTTAACTCTCTTGTTTCTTGATGTTATTATATGAAGGTTTATCCTTAGTCCCAATTCCCTTGTTTTATGCTTATTTCTCATCTCCATTTTAATTGCTTCCGCGACCAAGGATGTGTAATGATATGCTATGAGGCTTGTTTGGGATTCCTTCGGGTTCCCCACTTACCGGTCACGTCTAAGCCCTAGGCTTGGGTCGTGACATTAACCATGTTAGTTCTTAATAGTTCCCACAACTCTAGTTGTGGATTTGGCTACTCATGCTATGTGTAGATACAGGAATCATGAATTAAGAAGACATAACTAAACACTTACACAATAGAATTAAGAGCAACCAATCCAACTTCAATGAAAATCACAAGCTTAAAGATTGAATTAAACCACATGTGTCCCCATAGACTCTCTGTCACGACCCAAGCCTAGGTCCTAGATGTGACATGGTTGATAGGGAACTCGAAGGAACCCCAAACAATCCCTTAGCATACCAATCACACATCCTTGGACGCGGAAGCAAAACATCAACAACAAGAGACATAAAGAAGGGAAAAGGAGACTAACGGAAGTCTTAGATAACCATAAAACTTTCAAGAGTGAAGATCATAGCATAATTATATCAATTATTCCAACAAAACCTCTAGCATAAACTGGGCGGGGGCCAAGACACTTTCCGGGCTCACCCTCATAGTATCAAATGTTCAACATAAATAGATAAATTTTAAAAAAAATACAAAAGTAGCGTAGCTAGTATCCCCGAACTTGAGGACTCACTAAAGCTTATCTTCAAGATGCCAAGACTAACCATGTGGAGGATGATCGTGAGGAGCTTCGGTTCAAACATGGTAACATCATGTAGGCATAGAATATGCATTAGTAAGTTGGATTGTACTAAGTATGTAGGATGCAATGCAACAAGACATAAGCAATATAGCCAAAATGCATAATTAAAGGCAATGGATAAGTATAATATCAATATGGCATGCATGATCAATGCTTGAAGTAAAACATACTTGTAAATCACATATTTGGTATAGAACGTAATATACATGTGTACGAGAAGACCATACTCATAATTCATGCAACTATTACTCTAAATCGAAGGTATGTCATCCCCTTGCAAGGTGATTGAGGTACATACCCCTCAACGTAGTAGTACGGGCTTGTCACCCCCCCCCCTGCCCGATAAGGTGGTCAAGGTATATACCCCTCGATGTGGTAGTAAGGGAATGTCACCCCCCGATAAGGTGGTCAAGGTACATACCCCTCGACATGGTAGTACGGGCATATAAACCCCCGACAAAATGGCCAACGCATGTCACCCCCTCAACAAGGTGGTTGGGCATGTAACCCCCCAACAAGGCATGGTCAACTTGCAACACTATAGAAACTCTTCAAGAATTCAATACATACATACAATCCCTCAATCATCATAGAGTCCCTTGACTTATAAACCATGCATTAGATCATCAATAACTCAAAAATCCTTGTTAAGACATTTTATCAAACACTTAAGGGGTATACAATGCTAGTTCAAAATCATGCAATTCAAAATTGAAGTAGTGTGAGAAAATTTAATGTAAATCAAACCACCAACATATAGTAAAACCCTCATGTAAGATATCTTGAAAACCATCACCAAATCTCATAATAGGTCATAGTTTCATAGTCCAAAACATGCATAGTCACAATAGACAAACCATCTCATAATATAAGTTTGAAATAGGCAAACATGTATTTCCAATCAACGTTTCATAAAAACCCAACATAATTTACAATCATAATTCATAATAAGTAGTAATCATAATTCATAACTTGAAAACATGCAAGTTTCACAAAAAGGAAGATTGGGCACTATGGGTAAAAGGACTCAATGGTTGAAACCCACATACCTCAAATTTGGGGATTTCCTTGATGTAGATTTGAACATGAACTTGAACCTTGAATGAAGTTCGTGATATCCAGAATTAAGCTTAGGACACTTGAAATTGGATGAAATATTTGGTTAAGTGTTAGAGAGAGTTTGGAGAGTGTCTTGAGTGTTATAGAGTTGAATAATGGCTAAATATATGTGTTTTTATGCATAGGTGGCATGGGTCCAAAACCCCAATATTTTAGGCTGAAACAGAAAAATCAAAGAAGTGCAAACACACCTTCGCGATGTGTCCGCATCGCAGACCCCTACTAGAAATTGAAAATTTGGCAAAAATGAAATTTTTCTATGGGTCCTCTAAAATCGGGGTAATACCAATTTCTCACTTGATTTTGCCCCCTAATCAAGAACATGAGGTCAGATTTTTGATATCATGCACGGATTTTGAGATATATAGAAATTTCTATTATGGGCATTTCCAAAGCACATTTTGAGGACCTTTTTGGGGAATTTCAATATCTTCCCCTTAGGAATATTCGTCCCTGAATGTCAAAGAAGAGTATATGAGAGTAGTAACTATGAGAATTTCAGCCCGACATATGAATGCAACAAATGCATTTAAACACCATTTCAAAAACTTCAACGTGAATGTCAAAGTCATCATAAACTTGTCAATTTAAACATGAATGCATGCAAATGATATAAGGGATGAAACTTAAGACTTGAAATCATATAGAGGAACTTAAAGTAGTACCTCAGGCTTGAGTAGAGTGGAAGAGATATGGGTAATGGTTTTGCATGTCCGCCTCGGCTTCTGATGTGGCACTTTCAACTTCTTGGTTTCTCCAAAGGATCTTGATAGAAGCTACATCCTTGTTTCTCAATTTCTTTACTTGTCTATCCAAAATTTCTACGGGAACCTCCTCATAAGTCAATTATCTTCTACTGCACCCACAACATCCAAAGGATCAATAGCACTAGGGTCACCCACACACTTTCTGAACATAGATATATGGAAAATCGAATGAATCATACTCATATAAATGGGCAACTCCAACTCATAGGCCACCTTACCAATCCTTCTCAATACTTTATAAGGACCCACAGAACTTGGGCTTAATTTACCCTTCTTGCCAAATCAGACTACACCCTTCATGGGTGAAACTTTAAAGTAAACCCAATTACCAACTCTAAATTCAAGATCTCTGCTTCTCACATCAGAATATGACTTTTTTCTACTTTAGGTTGTTTTGAATCTCTCCCTTATAAACATCACCTTCTCCAACACTTCTATGACCTAATCCGGACCTAGCAAAGCCATTTCCCCCACTTCAAACCACCAAACCGAGGATCTACCATGCCTACCATAAAAAGCTTCAAAAGGAGCCATACTAATGCTTGAGTGGTAGCAATTGTTGTAAGAAAATTCAATGAGTGGAAAATGTTCATCCCAACTACCCTTAAACTCCAGAACACAAGCTCTAAGCATATCCTCAAGGTTTTGGATAGTTCTCTCGGTTTGGCCATCCGTTAGAGGATAAAAGGTCGTGTTAATCTTTACCTTGGTACCAAGACCTCTTTGGAAAGACCTCCAAAAGTGAGAAGTGAATTGAGCACCACAATCTGAAATGATAGACAAAGGCACCCCATGCAATCTAACCAACACATGAATGCACAATTTGGCATAATCTTCGCCACTATAAGTAGTTTTGAACGGTATGAAATAAGTCAATTTTGTCATTCTATCAACCACAACCCAAATAGAATCAAAATTCTTCCTAGTCTTAGGGAACCCAACCACAAAATCCATGTTGATTTCCTACCACTTCCAAGTAGTAACCTCTATATCTTGGGCTAGGCCACCCGACCTTTCATGTTCAACTTTCACTTGTTGGCAATTGTGACATCCGGATACGAACATGGAAATGTCTCTCTTCATACCACCCCAACAATACACCTCTCTCAAGTCTCTATACATCTTTGTAGAATCGAGGTGAATAGAATAGGAAGAACTATGAGCCTCATCTAAAATCTTCTTTCTCAAGTCAGCAACGCTAGGCACACACAATCTACCTTGATTCTTAAGGGCACCATCTCTCTCTTGGGAGAAAACCTCCACTTTACCATCTCTCACCATGGCCTTCAATTATAGTAAGGTGGGGTCAAGATCTTGTTTTTCTTTTACCTCCTCAATCAATGAAGACTTAGAACCATCAACAACCATTACACCACCATTATCAACTTCTTCCAACCTAACCCCTAATCTAGCCAACCGATAGACCTTTCTAGCCACCAGTTTGCCACTATCATCAACATGAGCTAGACTACCCAAAGCCATCCTACTTAGAGCATCGGCCATAACATTAGCTTTGCTGGGGTGATAATGCACACTCATATCATAATCTTTAAGGAGCTTTAACCACCTTCTTTGTTCAAGTTAAGATCTTTTTGGGTGAACACACATTGGAGACTCTTATGATTGGTAAACATATCAACATGAACCCCATACAAGTACTGACGCCAAATTTTCAAACCAAATACCATGGCCACCAATTCAAGATCATGGGTGGGATAATTCTTCTCATGCACTTTAAGTTGTCTAGAGGCATATGCTATCATCTTACCACTTCGCGTCTAAAACATACCCCACATCACAATATCCAACAAACCCTTCCAACCCTTCCGGTAGAGACAAAATAGGGGTAGAGACAAGCTTATGTTTCAAGGTTTGGAAAATCTATTCACAATCATTGGTCCATACAAATTTCACCTTCTTTTGGGTCAACTTAGTCATAGGAGAAGCAATAGAAGAGAAGCCATTTACAAATCTCCAATAACCCGCCAAACCCAAGAAACTTCTAATATCTAATGGAGTCAAAGGTCTAGGCCAATTTCTAATCACAGCTATCTTCTTAAGATCCACCTTAATGTCATCCCCGACACCACATGCCCTAGGAAAGCAACCTCCTTCAACCAAAACACATATATTTCATATTTAGCATACAACTTCTCCTCCCTCAAGATTTGCAATACCACCCTCAAGTGATTCACATGCTCCTCCTCATTATCGGAATAAATCAAGATATCATCAATGAAAACTACTACAAACAAGTCAAGGTTAGGTTTAAAGACCCTATTCATAAGATCCATGGATATAGTAGGTGTATTAGTCAACCCAAAGGACATAACCACAAACTCAAAGTGCCCATACCTAGTCCGGAAAGTCATCTTGAGAATGTCACACTCCCTCACTTTCACTTGGTGATACCCGGACCGAAGATTAATCTTAGAGAAGTGACTAGCCCCTTGAAGTTGATCAAAAAGGTTATCAATCCTTGGTAAAGGCTACATATTCTTCATGGTGACTCTATTAAGTTGCCAGTAATCAATGGACACTCTAAGAGAGTCAACCTTCTTCTTCACAAATAACACCGGTGCACCCCAAGGACTTACTAGACCTTATAAAACCCTTCCACAACAAATCCCTCAATTGCTCCTTCAATTCCTTCAACTCTGCTAGGGCCATATGATAAGGGGAAATAGAAATGGGTTGAGTATCGGGAAGGAGGTCTATACCAAAGTCTATTTCCCTTTCGAGAGGAACACCGGGAAGCTCATCGGGAAAGACATCAAGGAACTCATTAACCACCAGAACCGACTCTATAGGAAGGACTTTGGACTCAACATCCCTAACCCTCCCAAGATGATAGAGATAACCCTCAGAAATTAACTTTTCGGCTTTAAGACAAGAAATGAATCTACCCTTGACCCCTAGATCACAACTTTCCCATTCAAGGACGCGCTCATTAGGGAATTAGAATTTGACCCTACGGGTTCTATAATCAATAGAAGCATAATAAGCATGCAACTAATTCATCCCGAGAATGACATCAAAATCCACCATATCTAACTCAACAAAATCACAAGACAAGATTTTATGCAATATGAATATGGGACAATTACGGGACAATTTCTATAAACCCTTCTAGAAACAATAGTCGCACCAATAGTGGTAAATGCTTCATAGGGTTCACATAATAATTTGGGGCTAACATGAAGCTTTTTGGAAAAAAAAAAGAGTAATAAAAAAAAGAGTGGCACTCGGTTCTATCAATGTATACACATCAAAATAAAAAATCTTTAACATACCAGTGAGAACATCGGGCATCTCATATACCCTTTTTTCCCTTGAAGAGCATAGAACCTATTTTGCCTTGGAGCACCCCCTTGTTGGCCTCCTCTTCCCTTTGGATCCACATTTGCACCTTGGCCTTGTGGATGACCATCTCTATCTTTGTTTGAATTACAAGGAAAATAAATCACCTTATGACCCACTTCATCACATCCAAAGGAAGCATTAGAATTCTTTAAAAACGGACCACTATGATTTCTTTCACACCTTAGGCACCTAGGATTTGCCACCCTACCACCACCACTACCTTGGAATATTTTATTATCACTAGCAAACCTCCTATTAGGAGCATTGGAAGACCTTTGGCCTTGAAACTTGTGGCCTTGAGAAAATTGGCCACCCTTGGGATTTTGGAATCCACCTTCAAAATAGGCCCTCGTGGCCTCACCACTTATTCTCTTTCTCAGCTTTTCCCCCTTTAGTTGTTCGTCATATGTCATGAGGCAGGACAAATCCATATCACCTATCAACATGGTGATACAACACTCCTCATTAACCAGGTCAGACACACTAGACACAAATATGTTCATCCTAGACCTCAGCTCGGCAACTAATCGTGGCATACTTGGAGATTTGGTTGAATTTGAGGGCATACTCCCTCACACTCTTAGACCCTTGCTTTAGATTAAAAAATTCCATCATTTTTGCCTCCTTAAGCTCAATAGGAAAGATTTGGTTGAGAAATGCCGCTTTGAATTCTTCCCAAAGGATAGCATCACTATTCCCCATCTCCATCTTCCATTGAGTGAAAAATATTTGAGCCACCCCTTTGAGTTGGTGGGCCGCCAACTCCGTCTTTTCCTCCGAATTAATCCCCATAATGGAAAATACCTTATACACCTCATCATGAATTCTTGTGGATCCTCATCCACCTTAACCCCATGGAACTACGGTAGGTTCATTTTAGTGAAATCCCTCACCCTAGAGGCCAGAGTTAGAGCATGAGGTGCTTGGGCCCCTTGGTTGATTTGATTAGTTATAGCATGGGTCAACATGGTAATAGCATCCCAGAATTCTTCATGGGCCACTCCCCCCCCCCCCCATCTTGAGGAGCTTGAGGAATGGGAGTTGTCGGTTGATCCTCGGGTGAACGGGCTCTTCTTCATCTTGGAATAGGCATGATCTAGAATAGCAAGGAACATTCATTAGAGGAAAATCCCTTACCTTACTCCTAAAGCACGACATAGATCATGAAGAAGGGAATCATTTCCTAAAATGCCTCATAGCCTCTTACTCATAATTGTGGTGCACTTCACAACCATGAACAAGACTCCAATCGACGTGGTGTGTTGGATTCTGAGGACCATTAGCAACCTAGTGCTCTGATACCAAGTTTGTCATGACCTAAGCCTAGGGCCTAGATGTGACACAGCGAATAGGGAACCCGAAGAAAACCCAAACAAGCCTCTTAGCATTTCAATCACACATCCTTGGCCGCTGAAGGAAAACATCGACAACAAGAGACATAAAGAAGGGAAAAAGGGACTAAGGAAAGTCTTGGATAACCATAAAACATTCAAGAGTCAAGATCATAGCATAATTACATCAATTGTTCCAACAACACCTCTAGCATAGATTGGGTGGGGGCCAAGACACTTTCTAGGCTCAACCTCATAGTATTTGATGTTCAACATAAAGAGATAAATAAAAAACAAGAGTAACGTAGCTAGTGTCCCCGAATTTGAGGACTCACCAAAGCTTATCTTCAAGATGTCAAGAATAACCACGTGGAGAGTGATCGTGAGAAGCTCCGACTCCTACATGGTAACATCATGTAGGCATAGAATATGCATTAGTAAGTTTGAATGTACTAAGTATGTAGGATGCAATGCAACAAGACATAAGCCAATATAGTCAATGTTGACACCCAATTTTTACCCTCCACCGTGTCAAATTAATCTTTGAATATACTAAGTACCGTGTCATATTGACTAAGTATGTAGGATGCAATGCAACAAGATATAAGCCAATATGGTCAATGTTGACACCCAATTTTTACCCTCCACCGTGTCAAATTAATCTTTGAATGTACTAAGTACCATGTCATATTGACCAACGCGTGAGGGCCACGCGCCCCCCAATTCCTATCTTTGGTTTTTCTTTCTTCTCCTCACGCTCCCTTCTCCATTTTCCCCTTGTTCAACAAAACCAGTAACCAAAGCCAAAACCAAAAAATTCAACATCTCCCTCTTCTCCCCATCACTCACCCTCACCTTCTTCTTCGACCAGACGACCCCAACGACCAACAACACCCAGCAAACCTGACAAACACATTAAATCCATTGAAAAAGCCATCCACGCATCTCAATCCCTTAATCAATGGTTGTTTTTAATCTATTGAGGATTTTGCAAAATCCAAATGATTTCTTGCCTAAATGGAGGATTTTGAATTTGGAATTCAAAATCTGACCCTTAATTTCCTCGATTTTCCCTAATTTTGGGAGCTATATAATCCCTCTTCTTCTTAGTTTTAAGGTAGCCACAGTCACCAGAGAAACCCCTAGAAAAGCTTGCGGCGAAACGAATTCAAGAAAACCCTCATAGATATCGAATTTGAGTTCTAAAGAAACCCATCTCAACAGCCGTCTGAAATCAAAACACTAATCGCTTTCATTCGAGTTTTGAAAAAACTCATTCAATTTTGAAGCCGAAACTGTTAGCGTTAAAACAAAGAAAGATAGACGAAAATCTTTAGTGGTGAAGAAGCTTCGTCGAGCTTGTCGTCTTAGCTTTGCTGCCCCGACAAAGGTAATATCCCAATCTCACTTTTCATTTTGAGTGTCATGTACTGTGTCTGAACCTGAATATTGTAAGCTATATTGAAGTTGTCATGTTTACATTTTTTGTTTGTCTTGACTGGAAATGCCCTGTTATGATGAGTTGATGTTGTAGCGTCATTGTTGTTTGGTCTTTAAGACGTTTCTGAGACTGTGTTATGATGCTGTTTCTTTTGCTTCTGGTTCTTAGTCTTGTCGAGCCTAACATTCGCACTCGTTGAGGGTATTGTTGTTATCGTTTTGTTCACTGCTAAGTTGTCAAGATTCAAGATTAATAAAAAAAATGATCTTGCTTTTCAAAACACGCGTTAATCCTGTCAAATTATTTTTTATGATAATTCTGGTTCCTTGAGCTGTGATGCTATTGTTATGGTGCTAGGAAATCTAGTCTTCGAGTTCAAGTGTTTCGATCCCCTGTGTCTTCATCTGCTGGTTTTATTGGTCTGGTTTCAGGCTTAGTTAGCATTTGCTTCTCTTTATGGCCTAATCTGATAACATAATGAGGAGCTTTTCCTTATTTTTGTTCACAAGATAGTGTGTGTTATGTGTTTCCAGTAGGTGTTTTAGAGCTGCTAATGTCATGTTGACTCAATCATTATTTTTTCTGGTGTGATCTGATCATTAGGCTGACTGTTATCTTTCAAAACTTCAGGTCTTGAGTCATAAACTGTCACACATATCCATAAATGTGTTCGTTTACATACTATTGCTATGACTACATGCTGCTTCTCTGTTTAAAGATCAGATTGATTGTATTTTGCCTGCATACCTCTTTCCCTGAAGTCTTGTTTTTACGAAAAATGAATTTAAGGAGTAAAATTCAAGTTTTATATATTGTTTCCATCATTGCCTTGCCTTAGTTTCTCTTGTTTTGTTTCATATCCGTGCTTCTCTACTTAAGTCAAATGATGAGTATTTGGTCTCAGTTCAACGTAAGCATTATTTTATGTTATCCGGTGCATTGATATGAATCTAGTTGAGTGCTAATCAAGTTAGATTTCGCTTCCAAATGTGACCGGGCCAATTCTTTGATATGTGAATGGCATGTTTAGCAAAGCTACTGTATTTCAGCCTTATCATTTGACTAAACTCCTGCAATATCCATTTAATGCAAGTTGCTGGGAAATTGATTTTTATTGGGCTAATTCTTGATTGAAAAATTGCTTGTTCAAGTATCTTTATGTGTGTGCCTGTGTACTGTTAATACCGGCTAAATATTTTGGGATTAAAATGATGTTGCGGGTAATAATTCTTGACTAAATATTGGACGTATATTTTAATATAAGGTTTCTAATCTTTCTTTCTTTCGTTTGCATGTAATCCAATCCGAGTCCATGGAGACTTTTACCATTGCATTTTCGATGGGCCATGAAGGCCCAAATTCCTTCTCGAGTTCGCCTCACCAATATACAGAAAGAAGCTGGTTTCTCAACCAACATTCAAGAGTTCGAGGGCTAAAGGCCCAAAACTATTTCAAATCTCTTCTTTCATTTTATTTTGTTGATATATTTGTGTTTATGCTAACATTATTTATTATACTATTGGTTTCAATATAATTGAATTCCCCAACACGTCAAAACCATTTGTGCTACTTTTTGTTTTATTTCATTTCGAAAAGGTGTTTTCTTTAGATTTTTAAATTATTCTGAAATGTTTGTAAATCTTTACTTGTCCAAATTAGTTAAGTGTCTTTTTTTATAAAAAATAAAAATAAAAAGATAAAAATGTAATTTTACATTTTAGTTCAATTTTCAATCTTAGTCAATTTTCCAAGTTTAGTCAATTGCTTTCAATTTAGTTGAGTCTAGTCGAATCTCTTCAAGTCTAGTCAAATCCTTTCAAGTTTGGTCAAATCTTTCAAAATTAATCAATTTCAAAATTGATCAACCTTTTTAAGTCAAATCAAAAGTTAGTCAAATCTACTAATCATCGGATAACCGCATTTAGCGGCCATTTCGAGTGCGTAAAACCTTCTCGAAATGGAAATGTGAACCCAAACCTATTCTCTGGATTTTAAAAGATTTTTCAGTTAGGTCTTTTAAAACATTTATTGGTTTCCTAATTATCCTCAAAATTAGGTGGCGACTCTGTTTTCTTTCTTTCGAATTTCGAGAATTAGTTTTTCTTAAATTAATTGAGTTTAGACCAATTTTTGATTTTTGAATTTTTTTCTTTCAAAAAGCCATTTTTCGGCATAACAGAAATGGCGACTCTGCTGGGGATTTTAATTAGGTTCTAACATTAGATTATGTTGTTTGACTAACTATATGTCTTGTTTAATTATATTTTTTGTTTACTTTATTCGTTTAATTTTGATATTGAACTGTCATTTGCATTTCATGGCACTTCCTGTTGTATCTTGTGTATTTGAAAAAATGGTATGCGAGCCCGCAGTCGGATTTTCAAATATGCAACCCTTTCGGAATAAGTGACAATTAATGGCATTCGTGCAATGGTTGTCATGAATTTCCTGCTCAGGTTGTCCGCTTGGGTACCCAGTCCATCCTGAACCCACTCTTAGATACCTAGGATAGAGCGAAACCAAATCCCAACTTTTAAGCATTGGCCTAGGGCGACCCAACGCATAAGGTGTGTTGGGCCCACTAGAAAGACCACCTTAAGTCCAAAGTGGCCTCCGGTCCAAATGGACGATCATGCTTATGTGTCTATATTTGAAGGATATATATGTTGTTTGATAAACCTTTGTCCCGGGGAATTGGGAGTTCATTTAATAGCACTTTTTTTTTTAAAAGAAGGTTGTTTACAGGTATTACATCCGAAGATGTTCAGAGACGTCGAAAAGTCCAACAAGAAGAAATCTCCCATGAAAGTTTAGTTTAGGACTGTACCCCTACGTGGGACTGATTATTTTTGTATCCCCTTCCCATATTATGTATCCCTATTGAGTTCACTTATCAAGTCTATACAAATATTTTTGGGGCAAT
>JAABOM020041142.1:0-16505 GCA_011800125.2 Solanum clarkiae
AAGAAAGAAATAAAAATAAATACTATAAAATAAAATATAGTTTTAGAAAAAATTAAAATAATAAAAATAAAAATAAACTAAAATTAAAATTAAAATAAAAAATAAAAAAATAAAATAAAGACATTAAAAAGTAACCAACATGTAATTATACTATGTAATTACCTGCAATTCACAACCTCCCCATGTGAATTGAAAAGTGTAATTACACCCAGTCAATTACACACAATTAACTACTGACTATGTAATTACTTGTCCAACCAAACAGGTTAGGCATTTTAATTACATCGAATTCCACCAAATTGATTACTAGGGTGCCTTTCTAAACAAGCTCTTAGAGTATTTTTATAGTAACCCCAAATTATTTATGACTTGTTGGTACTGACTGATTGATTGCGTGATTGTTTTTTTGAATTTTATGCTAGTTTTTGTGTATGAGGCTTTTGAAATGTGAAAGTTGACTTCGATCAAACTTGAGATAAATTATCTTCAAATGCAATTATGACCATTCCACCAGCTTTAGAAAGTTCATTTTACGCACATGGCAAGGTCATCTTGGTTTCCAAGGCTGTCAGTGTGAGTTTGTACCCTTTGGCATTTTAGTCTTTAAGCTTTGATCCAAGTGTGACTAAGTTCAACATTCTTGAATTACATGCCTGAATGAGAATTTTGTTAGTATGATTAGCATTAGCATATCAAGTTTTGTCTGAAATGACTATTGATATAGTTCACAAATCCTACGAGCGAATCTCGAGCCTTTTATGAAAATTGGCTAAAATGATACTTAGGTGTAGGATCCACTTCTTATTAAATTAACCTTCGTTTGAAATGCTAACTACATCATTGATTCCAAAATGCCAAATTAGATTAAATAGCATAGTTCATTTGTAGGCATAGAGTTCTGAATGAATCTCAAGCACCCCAATAGAGATTTTGGTCTTCCCTAAAAATAGTTGATATGAATCAGTTGGTGTAGTAATTAACCTTTGCATTTGTATGCCACCTTGGTCGCGTTCATGAATCATAGGCTACTAGACCTTCACGTTCGTGGGTCATTGGCCACAATCGTGGCCCCATGGTTCTTTAGCCTTTGCATTAGCAAAGGGAAATTTCATGATTGTAACGCTCTATAAAATTACTAAAATACCCATGGAGGAGAGATGTGCGCATAATGTGTCTTCTCAAGCTCCGATGGCAAGTTCGAGGCTTGATATGCCATCAGCATGAAAAATAAGTGGGGAAGTGGTCTCGATTGATTTTTAGAGCAACCAGATCGAAAGATAATTTTTTGATGTGAAAACAAAAACTAGTGAGGGTACGCGACAAGTGTGCTCCAAAAATTTTCTACGAGATTATAAAACTTGTTCGGAGAATTTTAAGTGAAAACTCACAAAAATGAACAAGGTCCGTGTCGTGGACCCCATGTCCCGAGCTGGACTTTTTTTCAGTTTTTCATGAGGGACATTCCAGAACTTTTCCAACCCATCCTGAACTCAAATATGATCTAAATGGTCGTTTTGAGTGTAAAAAGGGTTTTAAACGTCATTCTTAGTTCATGAAAAAGACTAGTTCTAAAGAGAAGAGAAGAGAAGAGGAGCGAGGAATGGAGAAGTTCGGGGAGAGTTCTTTGAGGTTCATTGTCAAAGCTTCACACTAGGTATGTAAGCCAAAATTAAACATGGGATTATTCTTTCATGTGCCCTATAGATGGTAACAGAGGAGTTGAGAGTCCATGAGTCCACATATATGTTTCTTGAATTATTTTCTTGAAAATTTTATCTATTACATGTATTTTCATATGTTAATGATCATCATAAACTTGTTTTCTAGAATTGGATACATTTCATGAGATATTGTATAAATCCTATATGTTGATTTGTGAAAGCATACATAAATGAACCTAGGAATGGAGTCAAGAGCCTTGACTTGAGTACATTGATGGTAATCTTGATATGAATTTGAGGTTGAGTTATTTGAGCTTGATGATCCTATGAGTCTTTATAATTGAGTTCTTGAGTTCTGTCTAAATGACTTCTTCTAAAATGATAATATGAGTCCTTGAGTTCATGAGAATTGAGTTTATTGAAATGAGTTAAAGTCCCTGGAAACAATAGAGGACTTTAGACTTGAGTTAATGAGTTGATGAGAATATCCATTAGATAGATTGAGTTGATGAATACCTCCATGAGGCTAAATTGAGATGAGGAAAAGGAGTATCGAGCACCGACATGGGTAAGAGTGAGTCCCACTCGCACTCATTAACTATGTTGCCAAGTGTAGGATGAGGAAAGAACCATTATATCACATGGTCCCTCGTTGAAGAAAAGTCCCTAAAACAATAGAAGGTTGTAGAGGTTAGACCCCTTATGGATCATATATGTTCCTTACCTGGAAAGTATGAAATGGTTGGGTCAACATCAGCACGATTATTGTACAATCACTAGCTCATAAGTGATTATTTTCGGATAAGAGAAACTCCTAGAAAGTTCCCACCTTGAGTACTCTGAGTTGAGTTGAGTTGAGTTGAGTTCCATTCAGTTGCGTTAAGTTGAGTCTGAGTTGATCAATGAGGTTTGATTGGTTGATCGATCACTTGTCTACTCTTTATTCTTGCTTTAGATAGACATTTGATATTCTGATTGGTTATTATTTTGAGTTGATGTTGTTTTTATATTGTTATACTTGTGTCTATTCTATTCAGCTATTTTGCATACCAGTACATTCTATGAACTGATGTCCCCTTTTGGACTGCATCATTTTATGATGCAGAGGCAAGTATTAGAGATCGTCAACAGGCGCACCGTTGAGGATTTGAGCATTTTAGCTGAGTTGGTGACACTCCTTTACTTCGGAGGATCATTGCATTTAATTTCATCTTGATTATTAGAGTTAGACTTGAGTTGGCTTTATTTATTTTGAGGTAGACATGGGTCTGTCATTGGCACTACTTGATAGTGATAGAGGCTTCATAAACTAGATTTGAGTATTGATGTTGAGACTTGCTGAGCTAGTTTCCTTTGTACTAGCTTATTTATTTAATATGATATTTGAGTTATAGATTTCCCATTCATATTTTCAGTCTTACACTGAGTTTTCTGAGTTATATATATATTGAATGAATGGATACGATGAGGCTAAGTGGTTCTCTTGGGACTAGCAATAGTCTCTGAGTGCCAACCGTCTAGGGTATCTGATACGCCCAAATTTACACTCCAAACGGAATAGTAAAATGGTCGTTGATCAAATATATAACTCAACTAGAGTTGAGGTCGATCCCACAGGGAATGCGTGAGAATATATCTATTAGCACCATTTTCAGATGTAATATTTATTCCCGAAATAAAAGTTCATAAAGTAAATATGGGGGGTTTTGGTTTTTCAAACTAATTTACTAAAGTAAATTAATAAATGAGTGCAAGAACGACTAGATTTCAAACAATTTATGCTAGGCTAGGATTGTGTTCCCCATGACATCTAATGTGATAGTCGAATCTAGTGGTAAACTTGTTCATGAATATGTATATAAGATTTAACAAGTTATGTAACATCTAATTAACCTCTTGGTCCCTCTTAGATGCATATCATTCATCACCTTTCGGTCTCAAAATGTATATGTACTAACCCTTGTTGTCAATCCCGGAATACTCTTACCTTTCGGTCTCAAATACATAGACTAGGTTAAAACCCTGAACTTCCATTGTGAACTCTTTTGCTCATCGAAACATCCCTTTCGGGCATGCAAATAATAAAGTCTTACCCTAATGCATCGACTCATCAAGAAAGAAATTATAATGAAGATTACTACAATATATACGCTAATCACTCCTGAGAATTACCCCATATTCGCCTATCCTATTAATTTGTCATGGTTACCAAAACCTTAGTTGTGGGTTTAGCCTAATATATTCAAGGAATAAAACTCGTAATGATATAAGGAATTCATAATAAATCACTTGCTATTGAAGAATCATGAATCCACAAGTTATAATCTTGAATTCGATAAGTAAAATCCCAAAATCTTGTGAAATCTCTAAGAAAATAATATTTGTCAATGTTTTTTATCTCTAGACGTCCAAGACTTTCTAAAAGATGAAATAAAATAACTATTTATATATAAAGAAAACCTAATCCAAATTAAAATAGGAAAAATCTGTCGGCATGGCAACGAGCCACTAAACGGCCCGTGAGATGTCAGACGGACCATTTTGTCTAGTCGTACTTCGCTCCAAAGTTCCACTACTACTCCACGTGCCATTGGATGGGCCGTGTGATTCTGAACAGTCCGTGAAGTGGACCGTCTGATGCACCTTAGTCAATTTCTCATTCACGTCTTCCACAAGCCTTAATATCACAGAACGTGGAGCGTCACACGGTCCGTGTAACGCTCCATATAGCTCCACTTAGACTATTTTGCTTGTTCTTTGACGATATTACCTTCACGTCACCAAAATAGTACTTGGGATGGCCCTTCATACTCTAAACAGCCCGTGAGACGTGCCGTCTCATGGCACTTGGACAAAATCTTTTAACGTTCGATGGACTACCCCTTCATGTCACTTTGAGGAGCATCATGATGACCCGTTTGATGTCCTATGGTCTGTGACACGTGCCGTGGAACTTCACTTCGCCAAATAGCCACTGCCAGCAGCCAAGTGTGAGGCCACGATGGGCCTCACAGTCTGTGTGGATGTACATGAGCCGTGTAGCCCCCGTGTGCCCACAATTGGTTCCATTTTTGCTCCTCTTTGCACTTTTTTTTATCCTTTTTCTATCGTACTCTCATTTCTCCGTGCCTTAGTCTTTTTCCTGAAAAACACCAAAAAATGAAAATCAAAATAATAAATTTTCTTGAGAACGCGCAAAAATCCTTTGTTTAAAGCGTTAAAAAGAGTCATATTTCTACTACTCATCAACACCCTCAACTTAGAATGATTGCTTGTCCTCAAGAAACAATGACTGAACCAAACAACACATAAACACCAGTGCTCACTAAGAATATGGATCGCCCGCACAATTTTTAATACATATGTCCCGCTAACAAGTTTGAGAATGTTCTCACACCCCATACATACCCACAAAGATTAAGACAAACATCATGCACGCATAGTCAGTTCATATATGATCAGGAATAAAGAGAACCTAGTTAAGTTAGCAATCAATTAATGCAAAAGATAGTTCCCTCACTACAAGGAAGTCTCACACTCAACATAAGCATGTAAAATAGAGACTGGAACGTAGTCACTCTCATAAATGACTTCCAGTGGACACACACGTATTGATCATGAACTTGCCCTTATTTTCACCAGCTTAACTCTTGAATGGCCTTTTTAGGATCACATTAGGACTTTTTCAGCTTGTAATGTTGGCTTGGGCTCGAGTGAGATATATTTACATTTAAAGTGACTGAACAGCCTCTCCTAAGAACTTACTTTTCCTCAACCATTTCCTTTTTGGTAGCAAACTTTGCTTGCCCCGATGTTTCCTACTTTCTATAGTCTAGGAAGTGATTTCCATGCTCATGCACTCATTTTTATTCATTTTATTTTTCTCTCATTGCTTTGCTCACAGTCACAACCCATTTCTTGTTCTTCTTTTATCACTTTATTCTTTTCCACATTCATGTTTCTGCTCTCCCTGCACTAGCCACTCTCAACTTAAGCCTTTGGCTTGGGTCAAGGTTCATAATATCTTTCTAAAGGACCAGGGTCAACATAAGCTACCCTCAACTTAGGCTTTTTCCCTAGGTGGAAGTTCACAGTGTCCTTGGAGAGACCAGGGCCAAAACAGAGATGAACAGATAGATTGGGAGGTGAATTTGGGTGATTACAAAGAAAAGGTCCATCTAGGCTCAACTTTTGGTTCGACTGGACAATTTCATTTGGTTGGTCAATTTTTCTTGGCTAATCGACTATTCAACAACAACAGCCTAAGATCCCCTCCTAATACAGTCATTCAATTATTTCAGTGGGACTAAACAGGCAAGTTCTATCTTACAAGTGCGTCGACGGAATTATGCAATTAGCTCACACACACATAGCACATCTTCTACACTAGTTGGTTCTAAATCACATAGGCTTACTTCATTCGTCAAGTACCAATCATACACATATAATAGCTACCACAATCATGCTAGTTAGTCAGGATGAGATGGAAACACATGGATTAGCATTGTTAACATGGAACATCATAAAGATCAACATAAGGGCTACCCTAGACTTCTGTGAACACTTATATTTGCACCAACAATACGACCCAAACATGTCAGTTCTACTAGATAATACACTTGAAAGAAAAGAAACATGGCAAGAAAAACTCTCAAGTGGCAGGATGCCCCATCCCCTCCAAAAAGACAATGTAGTGCCCTCACTACATTATAACACAAGGTAATGAACAAATAAGGGATAGAGCATACCTGGGACACCCTAGGCGTCAGTAGTGTCACTCGGACTAGACCCTCCTGGGTGTTATCACCAGCATATGTAGCACCCGGTCTAAAAGTGCCACTAGAGGCTCCTGCCCATGCCGCCTCTGTGGCCAGCCACTCTTATTCTGCCCGTTCAGCTGCTGCTTGGCGCTGGGCCCTAGCGGCCTTGCACATCTGCTGGTCTTCTTCCTTCTATAGGTCATGGGGAGGACTCTTTTAGTGACCGCATTGCTTACCCTTGTCCTTCCTCCTGAGCTGCTCAGTGGGTGGCGCGGTTTCCTCACATGGGGCCAGTGGAAAACCCCATATCTCATCCAGAAATGGTGCTGCAAGGACGTCGAATAGGTTCATCCACGATCCTAGAGATAGGGCCGGCGCAGGGGCCTGGCACTATGCAGTCAGCTTAGCGATCTGAGTCTTCATACAATTCATTGTCTGTACCAGATCCTTCATTTCATCCCCAGTCATACTCCCAAACATGCTATGAAAGTATCCCTCCAACGTGCTGACTTGGCTCTGCAAGGTGGTGATTCAGCTCAGAAGGGCTTTTTTACGTTAGTCTACCACTCACTACCAATGAGACTAGACCACCTGCGGAATCCTCTTTACAATTTGGTCAACAATAGCGCGTGTCTACTGATGGTCCGGCACCAATCTGACCAAAAACTCATAGGGTACATATGCATACCCTTGCTGAACTGGAGGAGCTGCACCACTACCCTCGGGCTGCTAAGAATGCACGCCTGATGTGGGGTGGTGGTGTATTCCTCAAATGGCAAGGCTTGCTATGGAGGTGTGGATGGGAAGTTTGTCGGGCCCCCTAGTCAATGTGTTCTTCTCTTCATGAGAGGGTTTTGGACATCCTTAATTAGGGCAATGTTAGTTACACCCTTAGGAGCTATCTTCTTGTCCAAAAAATGAGTAGTAGGAACATTGGCCTATTTGCAAAAAGCACGAACCAAGTATGGGAAGGGCATGCTAGCTCTCTCACATAAAGCTCGGTCTTGCATCTTGAAAGCAATAATTCGGCCCACATTTACTCTAAATCTGGACATCAGGCATGTTATAAGAGAAGTATGCGAAGGCTAGAGTAGGTTATCGTTTCCTATGGGCCATAACCTGGCCTGCACCACAGACTACCAAAATTTTGCAGCAAATGTCAATGATGCTTTGGTAATAGGACACTTGGGGTCTGTAAGCCAAGGCCCCTCCCCCCTCCCCCGAATGGCTATTCGCTCTACGATCTATCCCAACAGTCCAGCCCTATATGACGAATCAGACATCTGTACCGCATCCATAATCTACATGTGTCTATCCATAAACTGGGCATCTAGAGGAGCTTGGTAGTCTGGCCTAAATAAGAACCGATTGATGGTGGTTTCTGATTTATTCACTTGTGTAGCACGCACCGTTACATGTGACCTTGGGGACATAGTAAGGGCAACCTGTCCTTCACCTTTCTTAATTGGGTACCCTGCACCGAGTTCAGTAGACTAGCAGTGTAGTTGGAATACAACTCTTCAATGATGGCGGGCCCATAGTACCCTGGTGGTTGCGCCATCCAACAAACATATATGAGTTAAAAGTATCTCTGATTTTCGGAACTCTGTCAAGTTGTTCAGTGATTACCCGAACCTTCAGAAGGACCGGCCATTATTTTAACCCTCTGAAACCTTTAGTAACTTCGTTAGTGTAGATAAATTTTTAGCAACTGGTATAGTCCACCGGCCCCTCAGAAAGACAATGAGTGCTTTGGCTGTTTCAGGGTCTGTCGTTTTGAAGACTGCAAAATGAATGGCCTCATCATCATTGTCCCAAAGTTTGACCTCATTCGCCTGCTCTTCAATATCATGAACCTCAGCCTCCAGAGTTTTCCCCTGCTCGTCCTGGTCTGAAGTGTTCTCCTATTCCGGGGTAGCTTATTCCTCCTCAACTCTCGCGGAAGGGGCCCCCTCTTCAGACTGGGGAGCTCTGCGATGGCCTGATGCATGGGCCCGCAGAGCACGAGAAGAGTGGGGACAGACATTGCCTCTATCGCGAACTTTTGACCCAATGGAGAAGTCATCACCTGAGTCACTCCCAGCCTGATTGCTAGATGATACAATTAGGGAGTCATGGAGGTATGTCATAGGCTCATCCCTATCATTGCGTCTGACTAAGCTATGTCGTGGACCCATAGTACCTGCAAGGGCCACAAAGGGATACATGTTGTTAGATATTATTGCATATGCAGGTGACGCACTAATGGGTACTCAGATTTCCCTGTGCCGTAAAAGTGACAATAACCCTTAGGAATGGCGTCACCGGGTCTATCATAGGGTCATTGCACTTAACAACATATACAATGTAAAAATTAAAAACAACCTATGTAAAACAATGCAGGTGGAGAAAGGTCAACGGGACCCTACACGGCTCGTGTAACGAGATACGGTCCCTGAAAGGACCCGTCGGGGGGGACTTGGTCGTGAGGCTTGACAGGCGGCATGACAAGGGCCATTACACGGTCCATGAAACGTGCTATAAGCCGTGAAAGTGGCCGTCTGACCCCCCTTGGACCAAGTTGTGACATATCATGCTCATACAACATGGACCAAGTTGCGACTTATCATGCTCATACAACAAACTCATGCAATTTCACCCACTCAATCATGATTCAACCAACATAATAGAGTATATAAAGAAATTTCCACAAAAATCATGTTAAAAATCACCCAAAATCATCACTTTCATAGTTAGGATCTTACAACTCAATAATGGTGGTTTTCACCACTACATACACACCCAACATCATTAATATGAATTATGAAGTATTAAAATATGAAAGAAATAATCTTTGACCAAGATCTATACATGCAAGTATCAAAATCAACATTAGAAGATAGAGCATTTAGTTCTTACTTGATGAATAGCAATGAAGAAGATGACTTGCTTAGAAAAACTTGAGACCCACACTTGGATTAAGCTACGAATCATGTGATTAACTCATGAATTGTCACAAATAAAATAATGATTTGTTGGGGTTTTAAGAAGGAAGGTGAGAAAAAGAGAGAGAGAGCCGTGAGAGTATAGAGAGAATAGAGATCTTGAAGTAGGTTGTTGGGACCAAATAAGGGTATTTAAAATACCTTATAGGGACGGCCACACGGCCCGTTCCACGTGGAATGGTCTGTTTGGAACGCCCATCTCACCTCACTTGGAAAATGTTGGCACCTACCTGCTTTGACACTGGGTGACGGGATCTCCACAGGTGGCTTAACAGCCCATGACAAGTGTACAATTCGTTTCGTCGTCTGTCTATCAACACTTGGTGTTGTTTACCGCATGTGCTTCACAATGGCTCATCACCCGAAGCATGGCACCTTGCATGGTCCATTTGGACCATCCGTGCCACCACACTTGAGCAAATAAGAATGCACCTACTTTGTCCTTCGTCGACATCACCTCCACAGATTGCCTCACGGGTCATGACATGCGTCACGGTCTATTTGGTCGATCGTTTCTCCTCACTTGACGTCTTTTTGCAATTTTCTAGGCGAAGTTGCTAGGCTCCCGTGCGCAAATGCCTGATGGCTCAGACAATGTTCTGTTAAAGCTCCAACGGTCTGTGTACCGAGCCATGTGTCGACACTAACGCAATTTCATAAGATGGGGAAAGTGTGCCCACTTCACACAGACCAGTGAATGGTCTATCTTCTTCTAGAAGTCCTATGCGGGTGAATGTGGGGCTTAATTCAAGCAGATTCTTAGCTATTTCAGCCTTAAGTCATGTCCTCCCCCATAGATGTACTCACGAACTTCCAAATAGTACCTGTATTCACCTGAAAACACAAATAACAAACAAGGAATGCATGACATATAAATTAAAACATTTTCTTTTATAATCAAAATGCATAGGTTGCCTCCCATGGGGCGCTTGATTTAATGTCGCGGCACGACGTATTTTCCTGACTTCTTAGATTTTGTCAAGGAGAAAGACCTCAATCACTAAGTCTTCTTCCGCTACACATACATATTGCTTCACTCTCTGCCCATTCACCTTGAACCGATCCCCATTTACTGCTCCTAGCTCAATTGCACAATGGAGAAAGACCTGGCTAATCGTGTGCGGGCCAGACCACCTGGACCTGAGTTTACCTAGGAAAAGTCTCAACCTGGAATTGTACAGCAAGGCCTTGTCACAAACACCAAAGCTCCATTGGGAAATATGCTTGTCATGCTGGACCTTCATCCTCTATTTGTAGAGCACTGCACTTTCATATGTGTGGAGGTGAAACTCATCCAACTCATTGAGCTGGTCAAGTCTCAAGTCAGCAGCCTCCTCACAAATTCATGTTGAGCTTCTTCAAAACCCAAAGTGCCTTGTTCTCTAACTCCACGAGCAGATGACAGGCTTTACCAAACACCAACTGATATGGAGACATACTAATGGGTGTCTTGTAATATTTCCTGTAGGCCCAAAATGCATCGTCCAGCTTCCTCTCCTAATTCATCTGAGTAGCATTCACAGACTTGGTGAGATTTCCTTGATCTCTCCGTTTGATACTTCAACTTGTCCACTAGTTTGTAGGTAATAAGGTATGGCAAACTTATGCTATCATACTCCATATTTTGCTAGCGCCGCACAGAAAACCTTACTACAGAAGTGAGAACCGCCGTCACTAATGATAGTTCTGGGTGTCCTAAATTTGGAAAAGATGTTCCGCCTCAGAAATTGGACAACACTCTTGCTCTCATTGCTTGGTAATTCCACCACCTCCACCCATTTGGAGACGTAGTCTACCACCACCAGGATGTACTCTATTCCATAAGAACTCATAAATGGACCCATGAAGTCAATTCCACAGATGTCAAAAATCTCTACCTCAAGAATCAGGGTCATGGGCAACTCTTGGTGCTTTGAGATGTTGCCCTATTTTTGGCATTCATCATACCCAAGCACCAAGTCATGGGCGTCTTAATAAATGGTGGGCCGGTAGTACCCACACTAGAGAATCTTCTTCGCCGTTTTGGCCCCACTATGATGAACCCCCACTGCGGATGAGTGACAAGCCTCCATTATGCTTAACATCTCCACTTTTGAAATGCACCGTTTGATAACCCCATCAGCACATGTTCTGAACAAGTGGGTCATTCTAGAAGTACCTGTGCATTTCAAAAAGAAACTTTTTCCCTGGTGAGGGTTAAGGTCCTCTAGCATAATATCGCTCACAAGAATGTTAGCAAAATCAGCAAAACTAAGGAATAAGGTCAACAGAAGTTGCCAATACCTGCTCATCGGGTAAGGAATCATTGACATTCAACTAATCCTTCAGTCGTGACTCAACCTCTAATCTGGACAAGTGGTCTGCTACTTGGTTCTCAGATCTTCTTCTGTCTAGGACCTCGAAGTCAAACTCCTGCAGCAGGAGAACCCATCTAATCAACCACAGCTTAGCATCTTTCTTTGCCATGAAATATCTCAAAACTGCATGGTCAGTGTGCACTATTGATTTGGTGCCCAATAAGTATGCTCGGAACTTATCAAATGCATATACCACAACTAGCAATTCCTGCTCAGTCACTGTATAATTCTTTTGAGCATCATTAAGAGTCTTACTGGCATAGTACATGGGGTGGAAAATCTTATTATGCTTCTGTCATAGCACAACACCCACAACAATGTCGCTTGCATCACACATCTCCTCAAACAGGTCTGTCCAGTCAGCTGAACCACCACAGGAGCAAAAATCAGCCTTTCTTCAGAGTCTCAAAGGCATGCTTGCAGCTATCATCAAAGTGGAACTTTGCATCCTTCTCCAATAGTTTGCACAAAGGATATGCAATCTTGGAGAAGTCTTTGATAAATCGTTGGTAAAAACGTGCATGTCCAAGGAAACTCTAGACTCTCTTCACAGATGTGGGAGGCGGCAGTTTCTTAAACACCTTGATCTTTGACTTATCTACTTCTATTCCCTTCTCAAAAATCTTATGGCCAAGAACTATCACCTCTTTGACCATGAAGTGGTACTTTTCCCAATTTAGCACCAAGGTATCCTTCTCACAACACTGTATCGCCCTGCTAAGATTCAACATACATGTATTGAAGGAATCACCAACTACATACAAGTCATCCATAAATACCTCGAGGGTGTCTTCAACCATGTCAGAAAAGATCTACATCATACAACGTTGAAAGGTGGCCAGGGAATTGCATAGCCCGAAGGGCATCCTTCTGAAAGCAAAAGTCCCATACGGGCAAGTGAAAGTAGTCTTCTCCTAATCCTCCGGGGATATGGATATCTGATTATAGCCCAAGTACCCGTCCAAGAAGCAGTACCACCCTCGACCTGCCAACTTGTCTAACATCTGGTCAATGAAAAGCATGGGGAAATAGTCCTTTAAGGTCCATTTATTCATCTTCCAATAGTCCATGTACATTCTCCATCCAGTCACAAGTCTCAACGGGACCAGCGCATTTTAGTCATTGACAACTACAGTCATGCACTCTTTCTTCGGGGCACTGCACTGGACTGACCCACTTGTTGTCAGAAATGGGGTGTATCACCCCAGCATCCAGCCACTTAATGATCATCTTTTTCACCACCTCTTGGATAGGTGGGTTCCACCTGCGCTGGTGCTCAATACTAGGCACGTAATTATCCTCCAATTTGATCTTATGTGTGCATATCCCTGGAGGAATCCCTATGATATCTACGATGGTCTAACTAATAGCTCGCTTGATCTTTTGTAGGACCCCCAACAATGCCTCCACCTGGTTTTCATGAAGATATTCATCTACAATCACATGAAGAGTGTTGTTAGTGCCTAAAAATACATACTTGAGGTGTTGGGTAGTTCCTTGAGCTCCAAAGCTGGAGGTTCCTCGATGGATGGTCTAGCGAGTGTTGTAGACCTGTTCTGCAGGTCTAAGTCCAATTTTTTAGGGACAAATAGCCTAGTTCCCCTACCTTGTAATGGATTCACGGTGTCTGCATACTCGCTAATACCATCATCTGGGAAGTTCATCAACACCATTGTTAGCGTATCTACACTCATTGTTTCCTCTATTGGGATCTCAGAAAAGCAATCATCTTCAACATCTAGGATCGACATCACTGCCACCTCTTTTGGTCCCTTTATTGCAGCACACACACTAAACTTCACGTCTTCAGTGTTAAGTTTGAATGTCAGCTCTCATCACTCTACATCTACCAATGCACTGCTAATAGCCAAAAATGGTCTCCCAAGGATAGTAGGAACCTCAAAATCCACCTAATCGATCTATCTGCCATGAGTAACTGCATTGTAGTGGGTATGGGGGATCCTAAGCCCAGCTACCTGTAAATTACCACTGGCATCAAGTTTATATTGGCAACCAGATCACAGAAAGCTCTTACGAAATCAAATGCTCTGATGGTACACGGGACAGTGAAAGCTCCCAGATCTTCCTTCTTTTCTACAAGAGATCTTATGGCAATGGCACTACAGTAATGGAGATTGTTTTCCAGATCGATCGTGGCTATCCTCTTCTTAGTCACTAAGTCTTTCGTGAATATAGCGTAGCCTGGCATATGTTCGAGAGCCTCCACTAGAGGGATGTTCATTGAAATCTCTTTTAGCATGGATAAGAAATTTTGAAACTTGCCATCTTCAACCTTCTTTTGCAATCTCTATGGGAATGATGGTGGTGGCTTAGGAATTACTAGTAGAGGTTGGGTCACTACTGGTGTCACCTCAATCTCTTCAGTAACCTCAGGCTCTGTTGGTTTCATCTCAGCTTCTTCAGTCAACTCATCAACATGCACCTCCATGGGGTCGGGCATCTTGCCTTTAGCTTCATCCAAACCTGCATTACTAGGTACAACAGGGCCATAAGTATTTTACCGCTCCTCGTGGTTATTGCCAAGCAATGATCATCATTTTTTGGGTTCTGAATAGTGTTGCTCGGCAATGAGCCAGCTTTTCTCTGGTTTATGGCTACTGACAATTGCCCCATTTGTTGTTCTAGTTGCTTGATTGAGGTGGAATATGAGTCGACGAACTGTCAAACATTGGACATCTCCCTTTTTATTTATCGCATCCCTATCTCAGAGGACTCAACTTTGTCAAGAACCTTTGTCATCATATCTTCTAGTTTAGAGGTTCCACTAACCTCATTCTGACACTTACGGTTCCTATAGCCATTTCTATTCTGCCAATTTCCTTGATAGTTCTGATCATGAATATAGTTCTGACATTGGTTACCAATGTCGATTAACCGGTATTCCCCCTGACTACCTAAGAATTTTGCCTCCTCATCATAATTATACCCTTGATCATCATACCTAGGCATTGTGTCTACAACTTTTACCTTTTCTGCACCTCCATCTAAGAACCACTGTCCCAGCAAGTCTAGTTGGGTCTTCATATGGGCCACGTCTTGATCCTGTTCCTCCATCTTATGGTCGTTGTTCCGCAGTCATCTCAAGGACGAGCCCCGAACAATTCCATCTCTAGTGTAACATGCCCTGTTATTCTTGGCTACATGATCTAAGATCACCACTATGTCTAGAAAAGTCCTAGACATATATGATCCCCCACAAGCAGCATCGATAATCGGCTTTGTCACAAAGTTGCAGGACCTATAGAAGACTGCCTTCAAGTGCTCATATGTGAGGAAATGATCAGGGCACTGCTTAAGCTTCTTCCTGAATCTCTCCCAAGTCTCATGTAATGCTTCATTCGACAGTTGCTTATGAGACCCGATGTCATCTATGATTTTCAGCTATCTTAATATAGAGAAGAAACTTTGGAAGAAGGCCTCCTTTAACTCTCCCTAGGTGCAGATGGAATCATGTTGAAGCTTATTTAGCCACTTAGTTGCCTCACCAGAAAGAGACAATAAGAATAACCACAACCTAATTGCCTGCTGACTAACCCTAGGAATCTCAGACGATTAGCATGTCACCAGAGAGTTGAGGACATGCTGATTTGCATCCTCTGTTGCTACTCCGCTGAACAACCCTTTCACCTGTAGCATCTGCAGCATAGTGCTAGTGATAGAGAACTTAAGACCCACAGGCAGTGGGGGAAGTACAATTGCCCCAGTGGTCCCATCACCATCATCGTCATCGTTCACTGCTTGGGGCGACCGAGGAAGGTGGGCTCTAACACCGGGAAGAGGCACCTGTCTAAGTGGTGCTGTCGGTGGTACCTCATTTCCAGCATTGTCAATATCACCCAAACAATCATTTCAACCACCTGCAGGGTTCACAGGCAACTCTCTCAGTCTAGCTACTTCATGTTCTTGGGCATTCATTCTACGGATTGATTTAGTAAGATCGGGGTCGTAGGGAACAAGTGCTTCACTCTTGCTTCGGGTGTTTGGCATGAAATGCAGGATGTCTACCAAGAAACAAAAACAAGAAATAAAAGTAAAATTAGGGACTAGTATTACAAACTGAAAATAGAAACTAATAGACTATTACTTCACCGTATTCCCTGGCAACGGCGCCAAAATTTGATACGCCCAAATTTACACTCCAAACGGAATAGTAAAGTGGCCGTTGATCGAATATAGAACTCAACCATATTTGAGGTCAATCCCACAGGGAATGCGTGAGAATATATCTATTAGCACCATTTTCAGATGTAATATTTATTCCCGAAAAAAAGTGCATAAAGTAAATATGGGGAGTTTTGGTTTTTCAAACTAATTTATTAAAGTACAACAATAAAAGAGTGCAAGAATGACTAGATTTATAACAATTTATGTTAGGTTAGGATTGTGTTCCCCATGATATCTAATGCAATAGTCGAATCTAGTGGTAAACGCATTCATGATTACCTATATAAGATTTAACAAGTTATGTAACATCTAATTCACCTCTCGCTCCCTCTTAGATGCATATCATTTATCACCTTTTGATCTCAGGATGTATACGTACTAACCCTTGTTGTCAGTCCAAGAATACTATCACCTTTCGATCTCAAGTACTTAGACTAGGTTAAAACTCTGAATTCCCATCGTAGAACTCTTTTCATAATCAAAACATCCCTTTTGGGCATGCAAAGAATAAAGGTATATATATATATATATATATATATATATATATATATATCCTTT
>JAABOM020041153.1:0-16505 GCA_011800125.2 Solanum clarkiae
TTCCCGGGCCGGTTATTATCGTGCGTATGTATAACTATATGTATATATGTATATATATTTCGAAGTAGGTTGGATACCGCGGGTCGGTTTGCCCATGGGCCATCTTTTCTTAGTTTGGAGACATAAGGAGCTGGGCTTGGGATATGTTGGAATCATGACGTGGGGATGCTGGGCCTCGTTCTCCCCGGCTCACGTGAGTGCTTGGCTGTTGTTCGCCTTGGCTCACTTATCGGGCATGATGACCTCTACATATTATGATACGTAAGTGCTAGGCCGCTGTTCGCCTCGGCTCACCTATCCTATGATGTGAGTACTATGCCGTTGTTCGCCTCGGCTCACTTATGCTATAGTTGGGACTTGTGTTGGAGACTTCATGGATTTAAAATTTCTGGTGTTATGCTGTGGTACGGCGCGAGTTTGGAGGTCGCCATCATTCTCGTCCGACATGCATTACTTGGATATTTTAAATAAAGAATTACTTTAACGTTTGCACGCAGGTTTGACTCATATATTTTTATTGGGATTATTACTCTCATTTATATTTCGTACTTTCTGTTTTACATATTCGGTATGTATTTCGTACTGACTCCCCTTCCTTCGGGGGGTTGCATTTCATGCCCGCAGGTACTGACATACATGCTAGAGAGCCACCTTCTTAGGTTCTCTATCTACCGTTGAAGTTCTCCCTTTGCCTCAGGAGCAGATTTTTGGTATATGCATGTACACTTATTTTCCGTATTTTGTATTTATGTATATTCGAGGGTATGACGGGGCCCTGTCCCATGCTATGATTCAGTTCGTATGTGTAGAGGTCTGTGGATACATGTGGGTGTGGGATATTGAATGTGGTATGACTATGTATGTTTGATACGCTTGTTGGGCGGTTTAACTGCAGCGGTGACCTTGTCGGCCCGCATACGTATGTGTATGGATATTTGCTGTATGTTGGGGGTACCATTTGCAGGTGTAGTTAGTTAGTAAAACAGAGGAAACTCTGTCAAAATTTTGGTAGATTCCTTAGCTATTATAGATGAAAATCCGATTTAGTGTTTGTCTGGGTGCCTAATCGGCACTAATCACAGTCCCTGGGTTGGGTCGTGACAATTAGTTTGACTCTTGTATCTTATTTTTTATATTTATATGAGTTCCCTTAGTCCTATTTCCCTATCATAACTCTTCAAGTCTTTATATGCTTCTGCGACCAATGATGTATAATGGCAAGTTAAGCGGCTTGTTTGGAGTTCCTTTGGGTTTCCCATTCGCCGTGTTACGTCTAAGCCATGGCTTGGGTCATAACAAACTTAGCCAAATTTCACCCTCATATCCCATAAAACATTTCCCAATACTCACTGAAATACTTAGCCACATTTTCATTCCAAAATTCAAGGCCGAAAACCCTCATCCAAAGCTAAGGATTCTCTTCAAGCTTCAAGCCTCCACTTTCAAACTCCATCAAGAACTTCCCCAAATCTAAGATATGTGGTGTTGAACCATTGGTCCTTCCACCCATGGTGTCTAAACCCTCCTCTTACTAATATTTCATCATTTAAAGTTGGTTTTACGTATAGGTCTTGTATGTTGAGAAATTTACTGCACAGTGATTTTAGTTCATAAAAGTATGGTTATTTTAGCAAGTTTTGAGTTCTAAATCTTGGATCTAATGTTTTATTTAATGAGGGGTTTTGCTATGAATGTATTGGGGGTGTTGCAAAGTATTGATTGATGGTTTGACAATAAATTTTTGTGCATCTTTAGATCTCTAAATTGCATGGTCCTTTACCCCCATTACACACCCCCAAGGTGTTTGATAAAATTCCCAGTATGATTTTTTGAGGAAATGAGGTTCTAAAGCCCGAGATATGATATGATTGACTATATGATGATTCAATGAGCTTATGTACACGATTAATACTATATAAATTGTTATGGTAGACCATACCCAATTTTGGGGTCCTAGTTGAGGGGTCAAAGACTAACCCACTAGGATGATGGGTGCGATCATCACCGACCTAGTTGAGGGGATGATATATCAACCACTAGGGTGATGGATGCAATCATCAATAACCTTGATGAGGGGTTTGTATCTCACATACCAGGGTGATGGATGCTATCATCACTAACATTGGTGAGGAGTTTGTACCTCACACATTAGGGTGATGGGTGTTATCATCACCAACCCAAAGGGTTTATACATTGGAAATCTAGCTTGGTCTCCTCTTCATATATGGTATCTTATATGAGTATGATTTATTTAATCATGTTTTACCTATGCATTGAACATACATATCATATTGCTATATTATGCTTATTGCCTAATGTTATGCATGTTGATCGTGAAGCTTATCTCTTGCTGCATTACATCGCACATACTTAGTACATTCAAATATACTAACACATACTCTTGCCTACATGATATGAACATGTAAGGACCGGTGCTCAAGTTGATCATCCCCCTCCTCCACATGGCTAGATGGTGCTATTCCAAGCTTGTTGGTGAGTCCTCCATTTCAGAGACCTTGGTCTAAGTTACTATTATCCTTATATCAAGACACTTTCTTATTTTTTATTGACCATGAGGTTGGGCCCAATAGCTTTTCTTATCCCCCCTCTATCTATGTATTAGAGGTGCTTCTTGGACATGTTGTGTATTTATGTATGAGGTTTGACTCTTGACTCTTGATTATGACGTTTATGCAAGCTTTCCCTTCGTCCCATTGCACCTATTCATTTATCTATTTGTCTTTTTATGCCTCCACGACCAAGGATATGTAATAACAAGTTAAAAGTCTTAATTGGGATTCCCTCAGGTTCCCCATTCGTCGTGTCACGTCTAAGTCCTAGGCTTGGGTCATGACAAACTTGGTATCAAAGCACTAGGTTGATAGATCCTCGGAGTCCAACACACCACGTCGATTGGAGTCCTATTCATGGTTGTGAAGTGCGTTGTGACTATAAATAGGAGACGATGAGGCGTTTTAGGAAATATTTCCCTTCTTTATGTCCTAAGTCGTGTTATAGAGTTGTGATAAGTATTCCACCCTTAATGATTGTTTTTTGCTATGCTAGATCATGTCAAACAATAGAGGAAGATGGGCCCAAACTCTGGAGCAGCAACCTACCAATGGTGAGCTCTGGGATGCACTTACTATGCTTGCCTAAGTGGTGGCCAATCAAGTCCAACAAGAGGCCCAATCCCCTCATGCTCCTACCCCGGGAGCTAGGGTAATGGACTTCATGAGGATGAATCCTCTTGTTCTCCATTGGTCAGAGGTGGATAAGGATCCATAAGAATTTATTAATGAAGTCTACAAAATCTTGTTGATCTTAGGAATTAGGCCAAATGAGAAAGTGGATTTGGTAGTATACCAACTCAATGGGGTGACCCAAATTTTGTTTAATCAATGGAAAGGTGAGAAGGGTAATGGTTATGTGGTGCTTTGGGAGGAATTCAAATTGGCCTTCGTTAGTCAGTTCTTCCCTCTTGATCTTAGGGAAGCAATGTTGATTTAGTTTACGAACTTGAAACAAGATAGTATTAGTGTGAGGGAATATTCCCTAAAATTTAATTAACTTTCAAAGTATGCTCCTCACTTGGTGGCCGATTGTATGTCAAGGATGAATAATTTCATTATGGGTGTCTCTGATTTGGTAAATGTAGAGTGTCGGTCTGCCTTGCTTATTACTAATATGGAATTGTCTCAGTTGGTGACATATGCCGATCAAATGGAAGAAGAAATGTTGAGAAAGAGGACGGGATATGAGGCCAAGAGAGCCCGCTTTGAGGGCAAGTTCCAAAAGAGTGCTAGATTTCAAGGCCAAAAGCCTCCTCATGATACTGTTAGGGGGTTTGCCAATGACTTCCCTAGGCCTCAACATGTTGCTGGTGTGGCTCCTAATGATGCATGTCCTGGATGTGGAGAGGGTCATGAGGTCCCATGTTTGAAGGGTTCCAATGCATGTTTTGAATGTGGGGAGCCTGGTCACAAGAAGGTAGATTGTCCTAGAAACCTTGGCAAGGTTCAGGGTGCAAATGCGGTTCTATTGGGTAGCGGTGGTCCTCAAGGTGATCCCCTAAGGCACAATCCATTTTATGTTCTACATGGGAGGCAAGGTGTTGGTGAGTTCCCCGATGTTGTTACCAGTATGTTGAGAATCTTTGTTCTTGATGTATATGCTTTGATTTATCCGGGTGCCACCCTTTCCTTTGTTTACCCCTTTGTTGCTAAAAAGTTCCATATTGAGTCAGAGTTGTTGCATGAGTCATATGAGGTGTCTACCCCTATTGGTGTATGGTTGCTAGGAAGGTGTATAGAAATTGTTTGGTTTTCATCTTGCATAAAATCTTACCATGTGATCTTGTTGAATTAGATATGACTGATTTTGTTGTTATCTTTTGGATGGATTAGTTACATGCACACTACGCTTTTATTAATTGTAGAACCCATAGAGTCAAGTTTCAATTTCCAAATGAGCTCGTCCTTGAGTGGGGAAGTCATGATGCAATAGTGAGAGGTAGGTTCATCTCATGCATTGAAGCCCATAGGTTGATTTCTAAGGGGTGCTTGTATCATCTTGTGGGAGTCAAAGATGTGGAGTCCAAAGTCCCTTCCATTGAGTCGGTTCCGGTTGTAAATGAATTTCATGATATCTTCCCAAATGACCTTCCTAGTGTCCCTCTCAAAGGAGAGATAGATTTTGGCATAGATCTCCTTCCTGACACCTAACCTATCTCCATTCCCCCTTACCGTATGGCCCTAGTGGAGTTGAAGGAGTTAAAGGAGAAATTGAAAGATTTGTTGGAGAAGGAATTTATTAGACTTAGCGAATCACCTTGGGGTACACTGCTGTTGTTTGTAAAGAAGAATGATGAGTCACTTAGAATGTGCATTGACTACCGGCAACTCAATAGGGTCACTATAAAGAATAGATATTCTCTTCCAAGAATTGATGACTTGTTTGAAAAATTACAAAAGGCTAGCTTTTTCTCTAAGATTGATCTTCGGTCCGGGTACCATCAAATAAGGTTGAAGGAGTGTGATATTCCATAGATGACCTTCCGGACTAGGTATAGGCATTATGAATTTGTGTTTATGTCCTTTAGATTAACTACTGCGCCGGCCATCTTCATGAACCTAATGAATAGGGTCTTTAACCCCTACCTTGATTCCTTTGTTGTGGTCTTCATTGATGATGTTTTGATATATTCACATAGTAGGGAGGAGCATACACTTGAGGGTCGTGTTGTAAAGATTAAGGGAGGAGTGATTGTATGCTAAATATAACAAATGTGAAGTTTTGTTGAAGGAGGTTGCATTCTTGGGTCATGTAGTGTCGGAGGATGGTATAAAAATGGATCCTAAGAAAATCGATATGATTAGGAATTAGCCTGGCCCATTAACCCCGTCAAACATTAGGAGTTTTATGGGACTTTCAGGTTAATATAGAAGATTTGTGAATGGGTTCTCCTACATTGCTTCTCGTATGACAAAATTGACTCAAAAGAAGGTTAAGTTTGTGTAGACCGATGAATGTGAGAAAAGTTTCCAAACATTGAAAGATAGACTTGTGTTTTCTCCTATATTTTCACTAACGGATGAGCTTAAGGGTCTTGATGTGTACTGTGATACATCTAGAGTTTGTTTGGCTTGTGCACTAATGTAAAATGGTAAGGTCATAACCTACGCTTCTAGGCAACTCAAAGTGCGTGAAAAGAACTACCCTACCCATGATCTTAAATTGGCTGTCGCGGTGTTTGCATTAAAGATTTTGGGTCATTATTTGTATGGGGTACATGTTGATCTCTTCACCGATCATAAGAGCCTTCAATATGTCTTCACTCAAAAAGATCTCAACTTGAGGAAAAGAAGGTGGCTAGAACTCCTTATAGACTATGACACGAGTGTGCATTACCATCCCGGTAAGGCCAATGTTGTGGCGGATGCTTTAAGTCAAGTTTCTATGGGTAGACTATCTCATATAGATGGTGGTGATAGGGAGATGGCTATGGAGGTGCATAAATTGGCTAGACTAGGGTACGGTTAGAAGATGTGGGTGATGGTATTGTTGTTGTTAATGGTTCAAAATCTTCTTTGGTTATTGAGGTGACAGCAAAACAAGATCTAGAATCCTCCTTGCTTGAGTTGAAGTCCTTGGTGAAAACAAGGCAAGATAGAGGTTTTCTCTCAAGGGGGAGATGGGCTCTTAGATACGAAGGTAGGTTGTGTGTGCCATGAGTTGATGGTTTGAGGGAGAGAACTCTTGATGAAGCCCATAATTACTCCTATTTTATCCACCCCAATTCCACCAAAATGTATAGTGACTTGAGGGATATGTATTGGAGGGGAATGAAGAGAGATAATGCCAAATTTGTCACCGGTTGCCATAGTTATCAACAAGTCAAAACAGAGCATCAAAGGTCGAGTGGCCTAACCCAAGACATAGAGCTTCCTACTTGGAAGTTGGAGGTGATCAATGTGGATTCCGTGGTTGGGTTTCCTAAGACTAGAAAAGGTTCTGATTCCATATGGGTTGTGGTTGATAGGATGACAAAATCAGCTCACTTTCTACCAATCAAGACTTTATATGGGGCTGAAGAGTATGCAAAGTTTTACATCTATGCGTTGGTGAGGTTTCATGGGGTTTCCTTATCCATTATATCGAATCATGGTGCACAATTTACTTCACACCTTTGGAGATCTTTTCAAAGGGGTCTTGGAACCAAAGTTCATCTTAGTATGGCCTTCCACCCTCAAACAGATGGCCATGACAAGAAGACAATGCAAACACTTAAGGATATTCTTAGGGCTTTTGTCTTGGAGCTTAAAGTTAGTTGGATAACCATCTTCCATTGATTGAGTTTGACTACAACAATAGCTATCACTCTAGCATCGGTATGGCTCCTTTTAAAGCTCTTTATGGGAAATTTTGTAGATTACCGGTTGGTTGGTTTGAGTTTGGAGAGGTGGGATTATTTGGGATGAATATGGTTATGGATTTTCTTAAGAAGGTTAAGATGATTAGGGAGATGTTGTGGATATCCCAAAGTCGTAAAAAATCCTAAGCCGATGTAAGAAGAAGAGACCTGGAATTCCAATGGGTGATTGGGTTTATTTAAAGGTTTCTCTAGTAAAAGTTGTTGTCCATTTTGGCAAAACAAGGAAGTGGAGCCCAAGGTACATTTGTCCTTATGAGGTGATTAAGAGGGTTGTCATGGTAGCTTATGAGTTAAAGTTGCCTAGTGAAATGAATTTGGTCCATCCGGTGTTTCATGTCTCTTTGTTGAGAAAATGTTTTGGCTATCCTAATGCCATCGTACCTTTTGATGTTGTTGGTGATGTGGAGGATAACTTATCTTGTGAGGAGGTCCCGATTCAGATCTTGGATAGTCAATTAAAGAGATTGAGGAACAAAGAAGTCGAATCTGTTAAGGTCCTTTGGAGGAACCAACAAGTCGAAAGTGCTACGTGGGAGGCCGAAGCATACATGCAAAAGCGGTATCCATATCTTTTCCCACTCCACTCAAGACTAAGGTACTAGTCCTAAGTTCCATATGTGACTACAAGTCTTACATTTCATCCCCTATGTCATTCATATGCATTCATGTGTAAGTCGGTAAACTTTTGATGATTTTGCACTTATGTTGAGATTTTGAAAATGGTGTTTTACGTGTTATGTTACATTCTTGTTGGGGAAGATTTGTTAATGATCACTCTTGCCTTTTACGTCTATTTTACATTCGGGGATGAATGTTCACATGGGGGAGAGATTGACACGACCCCAAAAAGTTCCTAAAAACGTGCCTTGAAAGTGCACGAAATTTATTTTTCTGTATATCTAAATTATCTGTTGGTTATTTCAAAAATCTGATTTCATATTCTTGTTGGGGGAGTCTAAATTAGGGTAGCAAGGATCTAATCTCGAATTTAAGGTAAAGGAATGGAATTATGAAATTTCACTTTGTGCGATTTCCAGAGAGCCTCTGCGTACTCTCCACGACGCGGAGATGTGTATTTTCTGCATAGTTTTTCCTAGTCCGTCCAGATTTTTCTAAGTGTTGTGCCTAAGTTTTCCTAGACATGTTTTTACCTAGACTTAGCCAAATTTCACCTTCATATCCCCTAAAATATTTCCCAACACTCATTAAAACACTTATCTATATTTTCACTCCCAAATTCAAGACCCAAAACCCTCATCCAAAGCTAAGGATTCTCTTCAAGCCTCCATTTTCAAACTTCATCAAGAACTTCCCCAAATATAAGGTATGTGGTGTTGAATTATTGGGTCCTTTCACCCATGGTGCCTAAACCCTCTTTTTACTAATATTTCATAATTTAAAGTTCATTTTACATGTGGGTCTTCTATATTGAGAAATTTACTGCACAGTGATTTTAGTTCATAAAAGTATGGTTGTTCTAGCATGTTTTGAGTTCTAAATCTTGGATCTAATATTGGACTTGATGATGGATTTTGCTATTAGTGTCCTGGAGATGTTGCAAGTTGTTTATTGATGACTTTACAATAGATTTTCTTGCATGTTTTCATCTCTAAATTGCATGGTCCTTTACCCCTATGGTGCTTGATAAAATGTTCGGTTATGGTTTTATCGGGAAATGAAGGTCTAAAGCATGAGATATGATATGATTGACTAGATGATGATGAAATGACCTTATGTACACGATGAATACTATATAAACTATTGCGGTAGAGCATTCCGAATTCGGGGGCCTAGTTGAGGGGTCAAAGATTCAACCACTAAGGTGATGGGTGCGATCATCCCAAACCTAGTTAAGGGTTGATATATCAACCACTAGGGTGGTGGGTGCAATCATCACTAAACTTGATGAGGGGTTTTTACCTCACAAACTAGGGTGATGAGTGCTATCATCACCAACCCCAAGGGGTTTATACCTTGGAAATCTAGCTTGGTCTCCTCTTCACATATTGTATTCTATATGAGTATGATTTACTTAAGTATGTTTTACTTATGCATTAAACATACATGTCATATTGCTATATTTTGCCTAATGCCTAATGTTATGCATATTGATCGTGAAGCTTATCGCTTGTTGCATTGCATCCCACATACTTAGTACATTCAAATGTGCTAATGCATACTCTTGCATACATAATATCACCATGTAGGGACCGGTGCCCAAGTTGATCATCCTCCTCCTCCATGAGGCTAGACGGTGCTATTCCAAGCTTGTCGGTGAGTCCTCCATTTCATGGACCTTGGTCTAAGTTACTATTATCCTTGTATCGAGACGCTTTCTTATGTTCTATTGATTGTGAGGGTGAGCCCAGTAGCTTGCCTTGTCCCCGTCTCTATCTATATGCTATAGGTGCTTGTTGGACATATTATGTATTTATGTATGATCATTGACTCTTGACTCTTTACTATAGCGTTTATGCAAGCTTTCCCTTAGTCTCATTGCCCCTATTCTTAATCTATATGTCTTTGTATGCCTCCGCGACCAAGGATGTGTAATGACAATTTAAAAGGCTTGTTTGGAGCTCCTTTGGGTTCTCCATTCATCGTGTCATGTCTAGGGCCTAGTCTTGGGTCGTAACATCAAGTGCCCAATAGAAAATCTCAACCTAGGCATCATCAACACTTGTGATTGGGGACCATCACTAAGCATTTGGTAAATCCTCTCATGTAGTGCTAATAGAGTCACTCAGCAATTGCTCATAGTCGTTTATTTGATCCTTGAGCTTCAACTTCTTAGATCTTGGGAAATTTCTTACAAAAAACACTCTCTAAAGATCATCCCAACTTGTTATAGTAATCGGAGGAAGCTCAGACAACAACACAGCTGCATTCTCAGTCAGTGACGATGGATACACCAGCAAACCAACGACATCAAGAAAAAGATTTTGTGTCTCCATGACACTCTTGAAAACAAAGATAACATTATGGATATGATGATGGGGATCCTCCAAAAGGTAGCCCTATGAATAACCCACGGTTTTGGAGCATTTGAAGTAATCCACTTGACACTAAAAATTTAGCGTCTGTCAGTAGTAGGGGAAACATTATCGCACCAGTAGCATCCATAGCCATATGGTTCAAATGATATTGGTTCCATCAATAAGCGTTCTTGTTTCGGTCCCTAAGTTGTAGCCGATTATCCCTTTGTGGTGGATTCTCCTCTCTTCCCATTTCATCATTTATGTTCATTTCTTCCTCAACCACAATATCTTCATTCACTTGAGTCATTCTTCTAAAGAGTCGATGGATATCCACATTGATCGGAAATAAGGATTGCCTTGGCTTCTTATGTTAGGCATACAACCTAGTATACCCTACAATAAAAATCAAACAACAAAAACAAAAACAAAAGAAAAATACAAGAGAGTCTAAAAATTAATACTTGAACTAACAAATAGTGAAATCAAGTCAAAAACTAGTTGTATTCCCCGCAACGGCGCCATAATTTTTTATGTTGTTCATGCTCCAATAAGAAAGTGGTTTCTATCAGCAATTAACCTAACCAAAAGTTAGGGTTGAATCCACAGGGAATATGGGGTTTGACTATAAGAATCCACTATCAATCATTTCGAGTATCTACAACTAGAATCTCTGAATGAGGCGGGGGGAGGGGGATTATGATTCAAGAACAAAAACCAAAAATTAACATGACACTAGGACGTGAGAAAAAACTTAATTTTAGGGACAACTTGGAAATTATGTTCCCCATTGAAATGACCACAAAAAGAGCCTGAAAATATGCCTCGGAATTTCCAGAATCCTAAATTCCATATATCTCAAAGTCTTGCGAGATATCAAAAATTCAACGTCATATTGTTTTTCAAGGGGTCAAAATTATGGGGCAAAGGGTCTAACCCTGACTTAAGAGCAAATGATTAGCAATTTCAATTTTTATAGTTTTTCTTATCTAGAATCGGTCTACGACAGCACCGCAATGTGCAGCTGTCGCGAACATGTGTTATTTTGGCCTCTGCAATAGGAATGCATTGCGAACCAGATGTAGACCTATGTATTTTGTTGCCTGTGATTTCTATCTCGGTCCAAGGTTTTTGGGTCTTCGGCCTAAGTGTTCCCAATCGTGTTTTTACCTATACTTAGCCTAATTTCAGCCTCACACTACCCAAAGCATTTCCCAATACTCAGTCAAACACTTAGTCATATTTTCACTCTGCAATTCAGGTCCTAAACCCTTATCCCAAGCTAAGGTACCCATCCAAGGTTCTTTGTCAAGATTCAAGTCTCTATCTCCAATCTTCACCAAGTTCATCTCCAAGCTAAGGTATGTGGGTTTCTATCATGGATTCCTTTCAACCATGATACCCAAGCCTCTTTTTACTTAAATTGCATGCTTTAAAGATGGTTTACAAATGGGTCTTGATTATTATGAGATTCACTACATACTATGTTAAAACTATGTAAAGTTGTGATTGTTTTGCTATATTTTGAGCTATAAATCGTTGATCTATTGTAAGATTTGATGAGGGATTTTGATGTGGATTTCTAGAGGGTGTTGCAAGGTATTTATTTATTGTTTTACAATAGATTTTCTTACATTATTTTATCTCTACATTTCATGATTTTACACTATCATTACACACCCTCTAGGTGTTTGATAAAATCTCCGGATGTGGTTTCTTGAGGAGTTGAAGGACCAAAGCATGAGATATGATACGATTGACTATATGATGATGAAATGAGCTTATGTATATGATATATTCTATATAAAGTGTTGCATTACACCATGACAAATCCGGGCGACCTAGTTGAGGGGTCAATATCTCAACCACTAGGGTGATGGATGTTATCATCACTAACCTTGATAAGGGGTTTTTACCTCACACACTAGGGTGATGAGTTCTATCATCACTAACATTGATGAGGGACTTGTACCTCATACACTAGGGTGATGGGTGCTATCACGAATAACTTTGATGAGGGTTTGTACCTCACATACTAGGGTGATGGGTGTTATCGTCACTAAGCTACCAAGGGGTTTGTACTTTGGAAATATATCTTGATCTCTTCTACACATATGATATTCTATATGAGCATGAATTACTTAAGCATGTTTTACTTATTTATTGATCATATATTTCATATTTTATAAGTATGCCTATTATCTATTATTATGCATTTTGATTATGATGCTCAAGTCTTGTTTACATTGCATCCTACATACTTATTACATTGAAACATACTAATAAATACTCTATGCCTACTTTTTCTTAGCCCTGTTCCTATCTATGTATAGAGGTGTTTGTTAGACGTGTTATATATCTATGCAAAGGGCCTTGACTCTATTGTTCTTGATGTCTATGATACAAGATTGTCTCTTGTCTTTTCACGATAATTTTGTGCAAGATTTGCCCTAGTCCCATTTCCCCTATTCTTATTTTTTTATGTTGTATCTACTGTTTTCACGACCAAGGATGTGTAATGATGTTCCAAGAGGCTTGCTTGGAGTACCTTTGGGTTCCCCTCACATTGTGTCACGTCTAGGCCCTAAACTTAGGTTGTGAAAAACTTGGTATCAGATCACTAGGTTGATAGATCCTTAGAGTCCAATGCACCGTGTCGATTAAAGTATCATTCATGATTTTGGAGTGTGCCATGACTATGAATAGTAGGCTATGAGACATTTCAAGAAATGTTTCCCTTCTTCATGTTCTGATTCATGCTATAGAGTCATGGTGAGTTTTCCCCTGACTATTTTTCTTTACTATGCTAGATCATGCCAAACACTCAAGGTCAAAAGGGATAAACTCCCAAGGAGCTACATAACAATGGTCAACTCCAAGATGCTCTCACTATGCTTGCCCAAGTTGTGGCCAACCAAGTCAATCAAGGGGCCCAAGCCCCTCATGCTACTATTCTGGTAGCTAGGGTAAGAGACTTCAGAAGGATGAATCCTCCAGTTTTCTATTGATCAATGGTGGGTGAAGATCCACAAGAGTTCAATGATGAGGTCTACAAAATCTTGAATATCATGGGTGTTGGGCCGAACGAAAAGGCAGAGTTGGTGGTGTACCATCTCAAAGGGGTAGCCTAAATATGATATGATCAATGGAAGGTTGAGAAGAGGGTTGCTAATTTGGTGCTTTAGGAGGAGTTCAAATTGTCTTTCCTTAATTGGTTTTTCCCTCTTGAGCTTAGAGAAGCTAAGTTGGTAGAGTTTGTGAACTTGAAAGAAGGTGCTATAAGTATGAGGGAGTATGCCCATAAGTTTAATCAACTTTCAAAGTACGCTCCTCATTTGGTGGCCGATCCAGGATCTAGGATGAACAAGTTCATGATGGGGGTCTCCAACTTGGTAAGTGAAGAATGTCAGTCTGCCGTACTCATCAATGACATGCACTTGTCTCGGTTGATGACCTATGCCGAGCAAATGGAAGAACAAAAATTGATGAAGAGAAGGGGGAATGAGACCAAGAGGTCCTGTCTTGGGGTAAGTTCCAAAGGAGTGGCCGGCTCCATCAAGGCCAAGGGTCTCACCATGCTACCTCCATTGGCCTCAAGGTGTTGGTATTGTGGCTCCCATTGATGTGTGTCCTAAATGTAGATGGGGTCATGAAGTCCTCTGTTTGAAGGGTTATAATTCTTGCTATGAATGTGGGGAGCTAGGTCACAAGAAGGTATATTGTCCAAGAAATCGTGGCAAAGGCCGGGGTGCAAATATGGTTCCATTGGATAGAGGTGGTCCTCAAGGTGGTACCCTAAGGCACAACCAGTTTTATTCACTACATGGGACGCAAGGGGTTGGTGAGGCCCCTAATGTTTTTACCAGTATTTTTACAGTCTTTGACTTTGATGTGAATTCCTTGATTGATCCGGTGCCACTCTTTCCTTTGTTACCCCTTTTGTTACTAAAAAGTTCCATGTTGTCCCCGAGTTGTTGCATGAGTCATATGAAGTGTCTACTCATGTTGGTTCCTCTATGGTTGCTAGGAAAGTTTATAGAAGTTGTCCTATTTGCATTTTGCATAAGTTGTTGCCTTGTCATCTTGTTGAACTAGACATGGTAGATTTTGATATCATTCTTGGGATGGATTGGTTGCATGCCTATAATGCGTCTATTAACTGTAGAACCTACAGGGTCAAGTTTCAATTTCCCAATGATCCTGTCCTTGAACAGGAAAGTCAAGATATGGTGGTCAAGGGTAGATTCATTTCATGCATTAAAGCCCATAAGTTGATTTCTAGGGGATTGTTGTATCATCTTGTGTGTGTTAAAGATGTGGATTCCAAAGTTCCTTCCATTGAGTCGGTCTCCGTTGTAAATGAGTTTCTTGATCACTTCCCAAATAACCTTCCCGGTGTCCCTCCCGAAAGGTAGATAGATATAGTAATAGATCTCCTTCCCAATACTCAACCTATCTCCATTCCCCCTTACCACATGGCCTTGGCGGAGTTAGAGTAGCAAATGAAAGATTTGTTGGAAAAGGGATTTATTAGATCTAGTCAATCATCTTGGGGTGCTTTGGTATTGTTTCTGAAAAAGAAGGATAGGTCACTTAAAATGTTTAATGACTACCGGCAACGCAATAGGGTCATTATAAAGAATTGATATCCTCTTCCAAGGATTAATAACTTTTTTGACCAATCGCAAGGGGCTAGCTTTTTCTCTAAGATTAATCTTCGGTTCGGGTATCATCAAGTGAGGCTGAGGGAGTGTGATATTCCTAAGATGGCCTTTCTCATTAGATATGGGCATTACGAATTTGTTTGATGTATTTTGGGTTGACAAATGCACCGGCCATTTTCATGGATCTAATGAATAGGGCCTTCAAATGATACTTTGATTCCTTTGTTGTGGTCTACATTGATGATATGTTGATCTATTCACATAGTAGGGAGGAGTATATGGGTCATTTGAGGGTTGTGTTGCAAAGGTCGAGGGAGGAGAAATTGTATGCCAAATATGACAAGTGTGAGTTTTGGTTGAAAGAGGTTGTAAAAATGGACCCTAATAAAAGCGATGTGATTAGAATTGGCCTAGTCCATTGATCACATCAGATATTAGGAGTTACTTGGGCCTTGTGAGTTACTATAAAAGATTTGTGAATGGTTTCTCCTCCATTGCTTCCCTTATGATCAAATTGACTCAAAAGAAGGTTAAGTTTGTGTGGACCAATGAATGTGAGAGAAGCTTCCAAACATTGAAGGATAGACTTGTGTTCGCTCCTATATTTTCACTACCGGATGGGTTGGAGGGTTTTGTTGTATATTGTGATGCATCTAGAGTTGGTCTGGGTTGGGTGCTAATGCAAAATGGTAAGGTCATAGCTTATGCTTCTAGACAACTCAAGGTGTATGAAAGGAACTACCCTACCCTTGATCTAGAGTTTGCCACCATTGTGTTTGTACTAAAGATTTGGAGTCACTATTTGTGTGGGTTGCATGCAGATGTATTTATCGATCATAAGAGCCTCCAATATGTCCTCACTCAAAAGTAACTCAACTTGAGGCAAAGGAGATGGTTAGAACTTCTCAATGACTATGATAAGAGTGTGCATTATCATCCGGGTAACGCAAATGCGGTGCCGAATGCATTTAGTAGGTGTCTATTAGTAGCCTAGCCCATGTTGATGGTGGTAAGGAGATGGCTAGAGAGGTGCATTAATTGGCAAGATTGGGGGTTAGGTTGGAAGAAGTTGGTGATGATGGTATTGTTGTTGATGTTTCCAAATATTCCTTTGTTGATAAAGTGAGAGCAAAACAAGATCTTTACACCTCTTTACTTGAATTGAAGGCCTTGGTGAAAGAGGGCAAAGTAGAGGTTTTCTTCCAAGGGGAAGATACTGCCCTTAGGTACCAAGGTAGGTTGTGTGTGCCTTGTATTGATGGTTTGAGGAAGAAATTCTTGATGAGGCGCATAATTCTCCTTATTCTATCCACCCTAGTTCCATCAAAATGTATAGAGGCCTGAGTGATGTGTATTGATGGGGAGGAATGAGGAGGGACATTGCCAAATTCATTTCCGGATTCCATAGTTGCAAACAAGTTAAAGTCGATCATCAAAGGTCGGGTGGCCTAATCCAAGACATAGAGATTCCCACTTGGAAGTGGGAGGTGATTAATATTTATTTTATGGTTGGATTGCCCAATACTAGGAAATATTTTGATTCTATTTGGATGGTGGTTGATAGAATTATGAAATCGGCTCACTTTCTACTAGTTAAGACCACATATGAGGCTGAATAGTATGCAAGGTTGTACATCTATGAGTTTGTAAGGTTGCATTGGGTTTCTTTGTCCATCATATTGGATCGTGGTTCACAATTCACTTCACACTTTTGGAAATCTTTTCAAAGGGGTCTTGGTATGAAGGTTCACCTTAGTACGGCCTTTCACCCCCCAAAAGATAGCACCATAATGAAAGAACTAGGTTACACAAGTAATGAAATGCATTGGAGGTAGAACAATAGATGAACTTTATGTAGTAGAACGAACTCGTGTATCTTGGTATCCAAGTATGTATGCAGATTTGAAGGTGACTATGTATGGGAGCATATGA
>JAABOM020041164.1:0-16504 GCA_011800125.2 Solanum clarkiae
CCACACTTATGTACTATGTTCTATGCAATGGGAATGACTTACAAGCATGTTTTTCTTCAAACATTGATCATGCATGCCATATTGTTATTATGCGAATCCATTGCTCATAATTATGCATTTTGATTATGATGTCTATTGCTTGTTGCATTGCATCCCACATACTTAGTACATTCAAACATACTAACGCATACTCTAGGCCTATATGATATCACTATGTCTGGACCCGTTCCCCTATTGATAATCCTCCTCGTGGCTAGACGGATTGTTAAAGTTAGAATTCGATGATTCCTCACGTCCGGGGATAATATCTATCCTCTCTCATCCTTATGTTTCAATATCTTATATATTTGGATTACCTATTGTCATTGTTATGAGGGTGAGCCTGATTGCTTGTCTTGGCCCCCACAAGTATCTACTTTTAGAGGTGTTGTTGGAAAAGTTGTGTATTATGCTCGAGCTTGACTCATCTGTAATATTTAATTATTACTTCCTCTTTCTCTCTTTCTCCCTTAGTCCCAATTCCCCTTGTTTATGCTGTCTCTTATTGTCATCTTTTATTGCTTCCGCAACCAAGGATGTGCAATGATATGCTATGACACTTGTTTGGGTTCCTTCGGGTTCTCCATTCGCCAGTCACATCTACGCCCTAAGCTTGGGTCATGACAAAAATAATATCAAAGCACTAGGTTTTAGATCCTTGGAGTCTAACACACCGCGTCGATTAGAGTCTTATTCATAGTTGTGTTATGCCCCACAAATATGAGTAGGAGGCTATGAGACGTTTTAGGAAGAGTTTCCCTTCTTCATGTTCTAAATTATGCTATAGAGTTGCAGTGAGTTCCCCCCTAACGATTGTTCCTTGCTATGCTAGATCATTCCTAACACTTGAATAAGAACGACTCGAACTCTTGAAGAGAAGCCTACCAATGGTGAAATCTGTCATGCTCTCACTATGCTTGCCCAAGTGGCGGCCAACCAAGCCAACAAGGGGGCCCAATCCCCTTGTGCTACTACCCCGGGAGTCAGTGTAAGGGACTTCATGAGGATGAATCCTTCAGTTTTGTATGGGTCAAAGGTGGATGAAGATCCACAAGAGTTTATTGATGAAGTCTACAAAATCTTATCTATCCTAGGTGTTGGGTTGAATGAGAAGGGGGAGTTGGCGGCCTACCAACTCAAAGGGGTAGCCCAAATATGGTATGATCAATGGAAGGGGGAGAAGGGAAATGGTAATGTGGTGCTTTGGGAGGAGTTTGAATTGGCCTTCCTTAATTAGTTCTTTCTTCTTGAGCTTAGGGAAGCGAAATTGGTAGAATTTATGAATTTGAAATAAGGTGCTACGAGTGTGAGGGAGTATGCCAGAAGTTTACCCAATTATCTAAATATTCTCCTCAATTGGTGTCCTATGCAAGGCCTAGGATGAATAAATTTGTGATGGGTGTCTCTGACTTGGTGATTGAGGAATGCCAGTTCGCTATGTTCATTAGAGACATGGATTTGTCCCGCTTGATGACTTATGCCAAGCAATTGGAAGGTGAAAGGTTGAGGAAGAAGAGGAGTAGAGATGCCAAGAGTGCCCCTTTTGATGGTAAGTTAGTGGTTGTCCTCTTGCTCAACCTGAGGGTAGAGATGGAGGTCCTCAAGTGGCTCACAGAGGGGATAAGGTACCCAATGTTGCCACTGGTAAGTTGAAGTTTCCTTTGACTTGGATGTGTATGCATTGATGGGTCCAGTGTGTCCTTATTACTTTCATTGCTCTAATGGATGCTAGTGGGTTCTTAGTCTATCCTGAGTTGTTGTGTGGGGTTGTTGGTGAATTTGTGATTCTATTGGTAATAGATAAGGGTTTTGGGGCTTGTTTCATCATCTTATTACTTTAGGTCTTGTCTTGTGCTTTGGTTGAATTAGGTGTGGTGCTTCTTGATGTCATAGTTGAGGTGGATTAGTAGCATATATGGTGTGTCTTCATTATTTATTGGGCCCGTAGGGTTAGATTCCAATTCCCTTATGAAACCATTATTGCGTGGGAGGTTGTTAAGATGTAGCAAAAGAGGTAGGTCCATTCTTGGCTTAAGGTTCAATTGATCTCTAAGGTTTGGCCCATGTTCTTATTGCATAGAAGTCTTGTATTATGATCTTGGTTGAACTTAGCTTGATATGTTGGAGGTCTTGGGGTAGTTCGAGCTACTTGCATAGCAAGTTTCCAATAAGTATAGAACCCGTAAGGTTATAACATGATGGTTGAGGATGGTTGACCTGTTTGGAAAACTATGATGGGTTAGTCGTTTCACTAAGGTTGATCTTTGGTTTGAGCTTTCTCCCCAAGTGAGCAGTATTAGTATTGGTGGAATTGTTTGGTTTATTTATGCATTAGCTATGTTTATGGGTCCCTAGAATATGGTCTTAAAACCCTATGTTGATGTGTTTGAAGTGGCCTCTAGTAGTGAAACATTGATTTATTTACTGCTTGTGAATCATTTGGGGATAATGTTGCAAGTCTTGGATGATGAGAGGATTGTTTTCTAAATATAATAGGTCTGAATGGAAGATAACAAGAAGGTGGTTAGAATGCCTTAAGGATTATGGTTTAAGTGTTCTTTAGTTTTTCCGGTAAGGCTGGTGCTGTGGTTGGTGCTCGAAGTAGGGTGTCTATAGGTAGCTTAGATTATGTGGATAATGGTGGCAAGGAGGAGGCTAGTGGGGTCTATCGGTTAGTTAGAGTGGAAGATAGGTTAAGGGAAGTTTAGAATGGTGGTATATTGTTCTTGCTGGTTCCATATCTTCTTTAGTTTGAGGAGGTCTAGTTTAAACAAGGCCTTGATCCCACCTTATTATAGTTGAAAGTTTTAGGTGAGAAGATGGTAGAGTGGAGGTTGTCTCCCAAGGTGGAGATGGTGGTTGTGGTACCAAGTAGGGTTAGGTGTATTTAAGGTTGACAATTGAGTTGAGGATCGTGAGTCCTTATAGAGTGTAGAGGGAAGTTGGTAAGGTTCCATAAGTTTGGAAATTGCCTATGGATAGGGGTTTTGTTAGTTCGGTTCTTTATGCTTCTAGGTTGAAGGGATGTGTTGGTGACTCTAGTGTTGTGGAACTCTTTGAGGTGGCAGTTGTTTGTGGAGGATCAGTTGACCTAGGAAGAGGTCCTTGTGGAGGTATTGAGTAGAAGGGTTGAAGAAGTTGATTGATAAGGGTTTGGTGTTTGTCAAGGCCCTTTGGAAGAGTTGTCTACTTGTAAATGTTCCTGGGAGAGCCGGTGCCGGCATGGAGAAGCAATATCCGTATTACCTTCATTCTATTCAAGCTTATGATGACATTTCAAGTCCTGTCGATGATTCCAAGTCTTATGTTTCAGCCCCATGTGATTCACATGCATCCATGTTTAAGTTGGCAAGTTTATAATGATTTTACACTTAATTGAGATTTTCAAAATGGTATTTAAAATTGTAATATGGTTTTCTTGTTTGGGCTGTTCTCTTAATGATTACTCTTCCCTTGTATGTTTCTTTTACATTCGGGGATGAATGTTCCCAAGGAGGAGATATTGAACGACCCAAAAGTGCCCGAAAATGTGCCCAAAATTTTAATTTGCATATATCTAAAAATCTATACATTATTTCGAAAGTCTGACTTCATATTCTTGTTCAGGGGGTCAAATTTAGTGGCAAAGGGTCTAAAGAGAATTTAAGAGCAACCGTTTTAAAATCCAAAAATCACAAAAAACACGATTTAGGAGGTCAACTTTCAAAGGGCATATCTTTTAGCACAAAAAGAACTGGATGGCCCACAAAATACCAAATTAAAGCTCATTGAATTAGCTTTCCAATGCATTTTGTTTCACCTCATTCCGAGTTTGGACGAAAAATTTATGCCCATTTTCGTAGAATTCATATGTGCAAAAATGCAAATTCCCATAAGTAATCCGCATAGTGGAGCGGTGTTATTTCGGTCCTATTTTGTTTGACTTCGGTCGAATACTTTCAATCTTGGGCCTAAGGATTCCTATCTTGAAATCCTCACCCTAATATCATCCTAAACATTCCCCAATACTCGCTCAACTACTTAGACTAATATTTTTCTCAAGATTCAAGTCCCAAAGACCTCATTCGGATCTAAGGAATTCCTTCAAGCTTCAAGTCTTCATTAAAGTCTTCTTCAAGAAATTCTTCAAGGTCAAGGTATGTGGGTTTTATCCATTGGGTCCTTCCACCCAACTTGCCCTAATCACCTTTTTACTCAATTTGTATGATTTATAGTTGATTTTACAAATGGATTTACTAGTATAAACTTGTCTATGAACTATGTTAAAGCTATGCAAATTTGTGACTATTTTGCTATATTTTGAGCTATAAATCTTTGATCTATTTTATAATTTAAGGAGGGGTTTGATGTATATTTTTTGAGGGTGTTGCAAGGTATTGATTGATGGTTTTATAATGGATTTTCTTGCATGATTTTACTCTGGAATTGTATAGTTTTACACTCGTAGTGTAGACCCACCAAGTGTTTGATAAAATTTCTTTTAAGGATTCATTAGGTTTTGATGATTTATTGGTTGATTTATGATCCAAGTGACTCTACGATGATTTTGAGATTTCTAAAGATATGTTTAAATCATGAAAATATTGATGATGTTGTAAAGCCAGGTTTAAGCCCTTTCTTAAAGATTTTACCTCTTGTGAGCCCCTTTAAAGTTTATGTTGATGCAAGGGTAAAGTTTGATGATGAACTATTCTTATGTTTGAAGTTACGCTCACCATTAGAGGTCAAGTATGCTTTAAAGCTACTCGTGTCATGATTTTATGTTTCTCATGAGTTACTACAGTATGATCGTTATAAGTATTCCGTAGGATTAGACTTAGCACTGATGATGGAGGGTTTGCTGTCTTTCCTTGAACTATGTGCCACCATCGAACTATGTTATACCCTTGTAATACTAATGGATCCACTTAGTATACATTCTCTTGAGGTTCTTCATGAAATTGGGTCGTGTTCCTATACGGTGAAGTTTTTAATGAAATCCTTTCCGAAATTGGGTCATGTTCTCGTAAGGAAGGTTACTTCATACGAAATTGGGTCATGTTCTAGTAAGTTTGAATTATGGTTTACCTTGGCAAGTAGACCACCTCTTTAATGCTTAGGGGTAATCATCGTGATTCCAAGTTGTAGCTCGTTTGGTCTTATTCTATGTAGGTTGGAGTCTCTTCCCACATTTATGTACTATGTTATATGCAATTGGAATGACTTACAAGAATGTTAAGCGTTGATCATGCATGCCATATAGTTATTATGCGAATATGTTGCTTATAATTATGCATTTTGATTATGATGCCTATCTCTTGTTGCATTGCATCCCACATGCTTATTACATTCAAACGTACTAATGCATACTCTATGCCTACATGATGTCACCAAGTAGGAACCGGTGCCCCTATTGATTCTCCTCCTCGTGGCTAGACAGATTGTTCAAGTTAGCATTTGGTGAGTCATCATGTCCAAGGACAATATCTATCCTCTCTCATGCTTATTTTAACTTATATATTGTATATTTGGATTATCTATAGGCATTGCTATGTGGGTGAGCCTGGTTGCTTGTCTTGACCCTCGGTAAATAACTATGTTTAGAGGTGTTGTTGGACAAGTTGTGTATTATGCTTGAGCTTGACTCATGTATGGTTTTAAGTATTATTTCCTCTTTCTCTCTCGCTCCCTCTGTCCCAATTCCCCTTGTTTATGTCACCTCTTATTGTTTTTTTTTAATTTCTTCCGCGACCAACGATGTGTAATGATATACTATGACGCTCATTTGGGGTTACTTCGGGTTCCCCATTCACTGGTCACGTCTATGCCCTAGGCTTGGGTCATGGCAGTCTCATATCCTCCACCAACTTTGGGACTTTTTATATGTGTAAATATGGTGGGAACAGGTTGGTTAAAGTTAGAACATGTTTGGGATTGTTGACATCGAAATGTAGCGAAAGGATGTAATGTGATGCTGCCTACTAGTATGTTGTGTAGAAGTGTTATGTGTTGTGCTTTGTGGGATATTGTAAGACTATTATTGGGCTAAAACAAGCTAGACATGACATGTATATGATAATGTGTATTAGAAAATATAATTAGAGGCGAAAAGGTGAAAGAATATACTCGGGTTGATAATTACGCGCTTGTTGCCCATGCGTTACTTTTTATGGTATTAGACTATTAAGACGTATCCATTAGCTTCTAATACTAGTTTTATCTCCTACTCTATTGTAGATAAGTATTTGGGGGAAAAGAAGGTTACTTCGAGGTAATAACGAGGTCGTACAATGAGGTATGTAAGGCTACTCAATTTCGTATTACTTAGCATGAAATCTAGATTCTTCCTTGGCATATAAAAGCCCTTACAAACTCCGACACAAATAATAACCATGTCTCCACTCTTTCACATGCTAATATGCTCCCATACATACTCGTTTGTAAATTTGCATACATACTTGGATACAAAGATACATGAGTTCTTTCTACTAAATATGTTCATGTTTTGTTTCATCTCCTACGCATTTCATTATTTGTGTAACCTACTCCTTTCATTATGGTACTGTCTTTTATGATTAATTACATGTTATATTCTATATCTATGGTCCTATTGCTCAAGTATTATGACCACCAAAAGAATCATCTCAAAGTAAATAAAAAATTAAGTAAAGCTAGTTATAGATGGGTGGTATCCCAGGGATGGAAGAATCACCTAGCATGGGTCGGTCCTATATTACGGGGGGTGTCCTAGGGGTGAAAGAAAAGCCTAGCATGGGTTGATCCTGATATCAATTTACCATTGATCAGCTAGTCATTTGTATTATATATTATGCACAGATTATACAGTAAAGAAATGTAAAGTAATAAAAATCAATAAAGTACATGATTCCACAATATGACTAAAGGTGGTCTCTTATCCTTACACCAGTGCATGATTTCATTTTAGTTCTTACTTTATATACAGTACTTCCTGCCTTACATATTCAGTACACTATCTCGTACTGACGTCCCTTGTGGGAGACCTGCATTTCATGCTGCAAGTATAAGTGCTAGTAGATCTCCCCAGTAGGAGTACATGATATCCAACTGCTATTACTGAGCTCCAAGTTGCTTCGGGGCTTTGTATGTCTAGAGCTTATATTTTTGTATTGTATAGTTAGTCATCAGGTGGGGCCTGTCACGACCCTTAGCAGATGTTGTTCCCTACCTAGAGGCTTTATAGACTATATATATTAAAGTGTGTTCATATCTCGTACTTTAGACACCGTGGCTCCAACAACCTAGTCATATGCATTTCCTTTTCGCTTCTTATTATTATCTACTTTTTTTAAGGATGTTGATTGTGGAAATCCCTTATATTGTCTATAGAAAGCACAAGGTTACAGATTGGTTCTCCCGAGCTTTGTCAGCACCGGGTGCTAGTCTACCTTAATGGGGCTTTGGGCATGACAATTCTATCAGATGGTAAGTGTTATACATGTCGACAGAGAATGCATATTTTTAGCCAGTGGTTACTTCTGCCAAGGAGGTGGAGCTTATGGAGAGAGAGAGAAGTTTGGGTAACCCAAGAGGGTCCATTCATCTGGATAGTTCTTGGGTGCCTCATCTGGAGGCAGAGGTATGACCATGGGAGGTGATTCATTCCAATATCGTAGGTTTCATGCAGCTTTGCCAGCTTCTGAGTAAGGGTGAGGTCCCTATGATTCTTATACCTCAGGTTAGAGTTCTTTCAATTCTCAACAGAGGCCTACGAGCTAGGGTAGTTACAGTATCCCTCTTGTTCCTTTGCAACAGCAATCCACACTTAGATCTTGTTTTGGGTGTGGATCTCTTGATCATATGATAAAACAGTGTCCCATGCAGACTTATTCAATCCCAGTGCTCTTATTCTGCAACACCAATTAGAGATCTAGAACCATTAGCTAGAGGTACCACCTCACAGATTAGGGGCCGGGGAAGGGTTAGGCCGATAAAAGTAGATGCACCAGAGGTATAGTAGTAGGTGATACATTCACACATTCTAGTGGTAAAAGTACAACTTCTACTAGTGGAAGATGAGGAGATCATTGCTATGCTTTCCCAAGTAAACCTGAGGCTGAAGCCTTTGATGTTGTCATCATAGTACATTTTCAATTTGCCATTGCCCTGAATCTGTGTTATTTAATCCTAGATTCTCTTATTATTATGTATCAGCATATTTCTTCTTAGGGTTTGATTTTCCATGTGATATTATGTATTCAAGTTTTGACCCTAGTAGAAGAGCCCTTAGTAGAAGATTGGGTGTACTAGCCTTGTTTTGTGGCTTTGGTTGGCTATGAGACTTTGGTGGATATGATTATGTTAGATAAGGTACATTTTGATGTTATTTTGGATATGAATTGGCTATCTCCATGCTATGCTATTCTTGATTTTTATGCTAAGATTGTTACCTTAGCCTTGCTAGGTAGAACGAGGATAGAGTGGACAGGCTCGAGGGGTTCTTATCTTAGTAGAGTTATATTAGTTAGCCCAAAAGTTGATGAGGGTTTTTAGCTTATTTGGATTTTAATCAGGATACCGTTGCTGAGCCACCATCTATGGACTTTATTCTTGTAGTTTGTGAGTTTTTGAATGTGTTTCCTACTGGTCTACTAGGAGTAACTCATGATAGAGATATTGATTTTGCTATAGATCTTGAGATGCGCACTAAGCCCATTTCTATCACTCCCTATCACATGGCTTTGACTGAGTGGAAGAGTTAAAAGAGTAACTCCAAGATCTTTTGAGCAATAGATTTATTCACCATGGTATTTCATAGGGTGCCCTGGTGTTGTTTGTGAAGAAGAATGATAGATCCATAAGTATGCATATAGATAATAGGTAGTTGAGCAAGGCGACTATCAAGAACAAGTACTCACTTTCTTGTATTGATGACTTATTTGATCAGCTCCAGGGATCTGCATTATTTTCTAAGATTGATTTGAGGTCTAGATATCATCAACTACGAATTTGGACTTTAGATATTCCTAAGATAGCCTTTTGAACTAGGTATGACCATTATTAGCTTTTTTATGTCCTTTGGTTTGACTAACGTCCCTGCACCATTTATGGAGTTGATGCACAAGGTGTTGCCGGCCGTATTTGGATTTATTTGTCATAGTATTCATTGATAACATCTTGGTCTATTCCAAGATCGAGGAGGATCATGCGAGGCATTTGAGATAGTGCTTCAGAGGCTTAGGGAGAAGATGATCTATTCTAGATCCTCCAAATTTGATTTTGGTTGACTTCTGTGGCATTCTTAGGGCTCGTGGTGTCCAAGAAGGGCATTTGAGTTGACCTAATGAAGACTGAGGTTGTTCAGGGTTGGACTAGGCCTACCTCAGCTACAAAGATTCACAATTTCGTAGGTTTGGATGGTTATAACTGTCATTTTATGTAGGGATTCTCAACCATTATAGCTTCACTGACCAGGATCACTCAAAAGAATGTTGTATTGCAATGGTCTGATGAGAGTGAAGAGAGATTTCAAAGGCTCAAGTTATTGTTGACTACAGCTCCTATTTTGACATTGCCGGAGGAGGGTATTGATTTCACCATTTATTATGATTCTTTAGGAGTGAGTTTAGGTGGTATGTTGATGTAGAAAGGGATGGTTATTGCATATGCTTTGATGTAGTTGAAGATCCATGAAAAGAATTATCCCACCCATGATTTGGAGTTGGCTATGGTTGTGTTTGTGTTGAAGTTATGGTATCATTATCTATATGGAGTTCATTGTGAGATCTTTACCAACCATTGCAATTCACAATATTTCTTTTAGCCAGCGGGATATGAATTTGAGGTAAACGAGGTGGGTTGAACTCGTAAAAGACTATGATTTCACTATTCTCTATCATCTTGAGAAAACTAATGTGGTGGGTGATGCATTGATTAGAAAGGCTTCTATCATCGGGAGTCTAACAGCTATTCGGGTTGAGGACTGAGCATTAGCTAGAGATATTCAAAGATTAGCCTAAGGGTTAGTGAGATCACAACTTTCGGATCAAGGTGAGATGCTTGCTTTTATTTAAACTCTCTCATCTTTGATGGATTAGATTCGTGGTAGGTAGTTTGAAGATGAGAAGTTGTGTATCATTCAGGAAAAAGTGACTGGAGATAAACCTAGGGAAGCGATACTTGACTTGGATAGTTTTTTGAGGATTAAGAGTAGCACTACTATACCCAAGGTAGGTGATTTGATCAAATTTATACTTGAGGAGGCTCATTGTACTAGGTATTCCATTCATCCAGGGGCAACAAAGATGTAGCATAACTTAAGCCAGCATTACTGGTGGTGTGGCATAAATAAGGATATATCGGAGTTTGTGGCTAGGTTCTTGACATGCCAACATGTCAAATGTGAGCATTTGAGATTAGGTGGGGAGTTGCAGAGGATGCCCATTCTCAAGTGGAAATGGGAGCGCATTACCATGGACTTTGTAATTAGGTTACCCCCTACGACTAGAGCTTTTACTTCCATTGGGTGGTGGTAGACTGACTGACCAAGTCCACCCATTTCATTCTTGTTAAGGTGAAGCATACAGTCGAGAGGTTAGACCAACTCTATATTAGTCAAATTGTGATGCTTCATAGAGTTTTGATATCCATTGCGTCGGATCGTGGTTCATTGTTTACTTCACATGTTTAGAGGTCCTTACAACATGGTTTAGGTACCTGTTTTGATCAAAATTTCATCCGTAGACCGATGGGCAGTTTGAAAGGACTATTCAGGTGTTGGAGGATATGCTTCATACATATGTCGTTGATTTTATTGCTAGATGGGATCAATAATTAGACTTGGCGGAGTAGGCTTACAGTAACAACTATCAGTCCAACATTTAGATGGCTCCCTTTGAGGCCTTTTATAGTTGGAGATGTGGATCACCTATTGGATGATTTGACTTAGTAGCAGTGGAGAACATCGTTATAGATTTGTTGACAAATGATCTAGAGCGGGTGTAGTTGACTTAGAGTAGGTTGTTGACAACTCAAAGTTGCCAGAAGAGCTATGCTGATTGGTGGGTTCGACCTTTGGAGTTCATGGTTAGGGACATGGTATGGTTTAAGGTCTCATCCTTGAAGGGTGTTATGAGATTTGAGAAGAAAGGCAAGCTCAGTCCAAGGTTTATTGGTCCTTTTGAGATTCTAGATAGAGTGGCAGAGGTAGCTTATAGATTTGCTTTACCATCAAACATATCTTCAGTTCATCTTGTGTTTTATATACCGATGTTGCAATGTTATATTTTGGACGAGTCTCATGTGATTTCCATAGATTTGAGCCAAACTTTGACTTATGAGGAGCACCCAGTAGCCATTTTGGATAGAGAGGTGAGGAAGTTGAGGGCTAAGGAGATCGCTTTAGGAAAGGTCCAGTGGAGCCATAGGCCAAGGAGTAAGGATACATGGGAGATAGATTCAGATATACATGACCAATACCCTTGCTTTTTGAGCCTTCAGGTATGTTCTTTATCTTATGTTCGAGAATGAACGTTATTTTTGGTAGTGGATGATGTAATGACCTCGAAGATCATTTTCTGCACTTTTGACAGAACTACCATTTTTCCCTTCCCAAAAGCTATCTTGGGTCATATTTGCTTAAGTCTAGAAATTGGATCAGAAAACCTTGTAAAAAGTTGGAGGTTTGCTTAAAAAAAGAGTTTTTAAATGCTTAATGTTGAAAATTTGAGTTTTGTGGTCTTAAGAATCGAGTGTCACAATGCGATTATGTCAATTCCATCATCTCCAGAATGCTGAAACTAGTCTAGGAGAACTTACAGAACTAAATGTGGAGTTAAAATGGAGACTTAAGGCCCAAAGTTGCATTTCCAGTTGATTTTTGGATCATAGTTTGACTTTAGTCAACATTCAGAAGTTTGAATCGTAATTTCAATAATTCCAGTGGTTTCGGATGGTAAAACAAATTCTACAAATGGTCTTGTTGTTATTTTTGGAGTTTCAGGGGTTAATTTGAGTGCTTGAGTCTGTAACTAGTTTAAACAATCATTGAAGGATTCCATGTCAAGGAGACATCAGAATCTTATTTGACGGTTCTATTGAGTCTAGAACCTCATTTTTTGTAAGGTCCATATTTGATTTGTCTTCACGAGGTTTTGAATGAATCCCGAAGGTCTATTTTGTTAAAATTTATGCTGTGTGTGTTAGTTGTAACTGTGATTTGGTGCATTTAGGTTAATACTCCATGTTTGTGAGTTTGCTCCATATTTAGTATAGTGCCTCTTTAACTCTGCGTTCATAGAGCTACGACCCGTGTTCACAGAGTACTGGTTACTACTACTCCACGTTTTTGAATGAACAATCAATATTCATAGAGTGTTGAGTCTTCTTGGATTCCATATCCGCGGAGCATTAAATTACCCTAAATAATGAGCTCTTTTAAGTGACGGGTTTTATTACCCTTTCATAATTTTTAATATTGCAAGCTTTATTTTACAGAGATTCTTCAAGGTTCTTCAAGGAAAATCTATTGGTTAACTATTTTCTAACGTATTTCTTCAATTTTCATTGATTGAATTGTGTTTTTAACTTAGAATTTGAGGTTTTTAATTGTAGGAATTAGGAATTTTTTGAATGTTGATTACTAATACTAAATTGATGATTTTGACCTTATTTTAACTCCATTTCCAAAATGGTTTTCACCGTGGAAGTCCTTATTACTTAGGGGAACATTTTCATGTATAAATTTTTATATTTTGGGTACTTTTCTCGATATGGGATTTTTGACCATTTTCCCATTGTTGTATGAATTATTTGATTTTAGTGTCATTAGATTTATTATGTGATTGTGATACTATATTTGAATAGATTGTGATGATTTGTATTAGCGTGAAAGGCGATAAGCCATGCATTTGACTTGACTCGAAACCTTTTCTAAAGTAAGTGGACTTCTAGCTTTTTATTAAGTATGATCGAACTTTGTATGCTCCTATATGTGTGGAATTGAGTATTTTGGGGTAAATTTATATGATCATATGCTTTGATCATGGGATTTCGGTTTGAGAACTTGTTCATGTTTTGAAATAATGACTTTTGAGATAATTGTGGATTCATGAAACATATGACCTTGTGAATTATTTGATATTGATGTCGAGATGGTACCTATATTGAGATGTGAATGATATTGAAATTGTGATGCTATTGAGATCATGATGATATGGAAATTGTGATAAAATTGAGATTTTGCACATTGCATTCACTTTTATTTGTGCATTGATACTTGTGATGGCTACAACAGAGAGATGAGTGAGGTAACATGTGGATTGGTGGTCGAGGTCTCTTCCAGTTGATGATTAGCTAAGGTTGCTACCAGCGAACCAAGGTAATATATCGGTTGATATTGTGGCCGAGGTCATTTCCAGTTGGGTGAGCATTAACCGAAGTTATTGCCAGTAATGTTCACAGATACATGGTTCTTCTGTGGCCCCCTGGGTTCCGGCTTGAGTTTATCAGTGAATGCATAACGTAGGACAGACATGCATTACAATTATTTGACATTGCATCACACTTTTTACATCTCATGGCATCCGCTTCATTTGACATCATTCTTCATTGATACTATTATATGTTTTGTGAGGGAATTATGAATTATCTGAAAATATTTCTAATATGAGATACCTATTGTGCCTTTTGACATTGTCTATCATCTAGATACTTTAGGATTGATGTTATGTGATGTATATGCATATACGTGTGCTCTTGTATATTGTATTGTGCGGGGACTTTTCTGATTGCAAGTGTGTAGTTCGGCCATATGTTATTGGGAGGATAGAAGTACTTGTATACTTCATTATTGCTTTACCTTAGGTTAGTTTCATTCGCTGAGTAGCAGTTTGATTAATGCTCACCCTTTGCTATATATTTGTAGGTTGTGAGCCCGATATCATGACCCGAAACTAGGGCCTACATGTGACATAACGAATGGGGAACCGAAGGGACCCCAAACAAGCCTCTTGGCATCATTACACATCCTTGGTCGCGGAAGCAATTGTACAACTTCAAGGGATAGTAAAAAGGGAAAAACGGGGCTAAGGGACATAGTTGATACCATAGATAGATAGAAAGTCAAAGTATAGCATTAATACATCATAATGTTCCAACAACACCTCTAATATATGGATAGTAGTGGGGGCCAAGACAATCTCTGGGTTCACCCTCATAGTCATAAGTTTCCAACATAATAAGAGTCAATACATAACATAAATTCAAAATAAGCATGTCCTCTGAGTTGAGGACTCACTAACTTGCTTTGACAAATAGTACTAGCAACGTGGAAGAGGAAGATAGTCAAATGGAGCTTTGGTCCCTACATCATAACATCATGTAGGCATAAAGTATGCGTTAGTACGTTTGAATGTACTGAGTGTGTAAGATGCAATACAACAATAGATAGGTAACATAGGCAAAATGCATAATCATAAGCAATGGATAGCATAATAACAATATGACATGTATGAATGATGCTTGAAGTAGAACCCGCTTCTATAGAACATATTACATGTTTAGGAAGAGACCATCATCACAGACCAAGAAACTTAGTACTTGAAATCAAAGGTGAACCAACCCATGGAGGTGATTGAGGTATCAACACCTCAATTTGGTTAATGGGTTTACCACCTCCCGTCCAAGGTGATTGAGGTATCAACCCCTTAATTTAGTTGACAAGCTTACCACCTCTCATCCAAGGTGATTGAGGTATCAACCCCTCAATTTGGTTGCTGAGTTTCTCACCTCTCATCCAAGGTGATTGAGGTATCGACCCCTCAATTTGGTTGATGAGTTTACCACCTCTCATCTAAGGTAGTTGAGGGATCAACCCTTTAATTTGGTTATGGTCAAACTGCAACACTATAGATACCATTCATGAAAATAGCACGTATAGACATTCCGTTCATCATCATATATTTACTTAGTTCATCGGTCATGCAATATACCATCACTTGCTGAAGAATCCATAACCGGACATTTTATCAAACACTTAGAGAGTGTGCAATGCTAGTTCAAAATTATGAAATTCTAGAGTGAAATTATGTGAGGAAAGTCAATGTAAAACCACCCACCAACACTAGGCAACACCCTCATTAAAGGTACATCAAAGACCTCATCAAATCACATAATGGATCTTAGATTCATAGCTCAAAACATACTTAAATAGTCATTAGTTTATGAAACTCCAACATAGTTTATAACCCAAATTCATAATAAGAAATATGCATAAATAATAAACTTGAAAAGATGCAATTTAGGTAAAAAAGAAGGTTACGCAGCAAGGGTGAAAGGACCTAATTGTTGAAACCCACACACCTTAGACTTTGAATTTCTTGAAAATGAGTTGAGAAAGATTTGAAGGTTGGAATGGGATTTTGAAATCCAATACTTGTTCTTGAGTTTCCTTGAATTTGAACGGGGGATTTGAAAATGATTTGAGTAAGTCATAGAGGATTGTTCTTGAAAATGATTTTTTGGAAATAAAATGATGAACGTAAGAGTTTGGGACCTTAAATGAGTATAAAAACGTCAATCTAGAGCTTAGAAAGGGTGGGAAAGGACCAAAATAATCCTTCCTAAAAAGCTGTCAAACGTCTGTTACGGACCCAGTTATGACCCGTAAACAGTGCTACGACTCGTGGGACCCCTCCCATAATGCCTCTTTTAATTTTTAGAAATTTCTATGAGCCCGAGCTACAACCCCGCCCCAACTTACGACCCGTAACAGTGGTCTCGTAGTGCAACTCTGCACTGGCAGTCTTTAGTAAATGACATAACTTTTGACTTCGAACTCTAAATGAGGTGAAACTAAGTGCATTGAACTCAAAGTGCTTTCATTTGGTATGTCATGGGTCATCCAGTTCTTTTTGTGCTAAAGGTTATGCTTGTTTAAAAGTTGATTTTTGCACAAACCAACACCCAAAACTCAATTTAAAGGGAAGTCTTGAACTCGTCTAAGTACTAGAAGTCTCCCACGACCCTAATATACTCCCACCTAAAGAAATGAGGTTTGAACCATGGATACATAAGAGCATGGAGTTATGGGGTGTCACAATATCTCCCCCTTGGGAACATTTATCCCCGAAAATCAAAGACCGTACACAAGGAAAGTAATCATGAAGATTTTAGCGTGACATGGACGCAACAAATGCACTTAAACATTATTTTCAAAAAGTCTCTACATAAACATCAGAAATCACCAAAATCTTGCAAATATAAACATGAATACATGCAAATGACATAAGGGATGAAAATTAAGACTTGAAATCATATAGGAAGACTTAATTTGGTACCTTAGGCTTGAGTAGAGTGGAAGAGATATGGACATCGCTTGTGCATGTCCGCCTCGTCTTCCCATGTGACCCTTTTGACTTGTTGATTCCTCAAAAGGACCTTAATGGAAGCTACATCCTTGTTCCTCAACCTCTTCACTTGTCTATCCAAGATTTCTAACAGGACTTCT
>JAABOM020041174.1:0-16503 GCA_011800125.2 Solanum clarkiae
AATGGGTTTTCCAAGAGAAAACAATAAACTAATCTAAAAACTAAGAAAGGATTCAAAAGATGATTGTAAAATGTCTCTTGGTCGAACTCTTCTCTAAGACCCTAACTTAAAATATATATAGTATTTACAAAATAACCCTAGAATTTACACAGAAAAGATAGCTGGCAGATGATAAATCTGGCAGGTACGACTCATACAATGACCTATGAGTTGTAGTCGGGGTCTCATATCGGGTTCTTGGCATCTTGGACTAAACCAGTACGACCCATAGGCACGAGTCATTACTTGAACTACGACTCATATGTTCCTCGCGTAGTCTTGGCCTTCAATTTTTTGTCCAACATTTTGGCTCTCTGATTCCTGCTACGAGTCCTCTTATACGAGTCATGGTGAGACTTACGGCTTGTAGGATGGCATTGTAGGGGTGTCCTCCACTCAGTAGATTTCTAAATTTTTGGTCTCTGATTCTTGCTACAACACACCTTTGACTCATAGCTTGGGCTACAACTCGTAGGTGTGCTCGTATGTCCTAAGCTTCAGCAAAATCTGCAACTTTTCTTCAAAATCATGTCAATGTAACTTTTCTACAAGAACAACACAAAAATACATAGAAACCATAAAAAGTCATATTAAGAACCCACAAAATCTCTTGTTTTAGGCATCAAATGTGTTGTATTTTTATAGTACATCAATACTCTTAACTTAGAATTGTTGCTTGTCCTCAAGTGACAACTCGATCTACGCAAACAAAGAGAAATACATAGCAGCTATACTAATGGCATATACCACAACTCTTTTGATTTAGGTACACAACTACTATTTTCAAAACAGGATTGCAAAGTTATTAAGCAAACAAAAACATAATGAGATACCTGACAATCCAACTATGACAGGCTAAGGTGCATCAACCATCCACAATCACTATTATAGTCTTATGCTAGTAAAGTGGTGTAGATTCCCTCACTGGAAAGAAGTTCCTCATACTTAAAAGAATTTAGAACTCAGGGACTAAGGAAGCATTCTCACTCTCACAAGTGAAATTCAATGTATACTGACTAAACCAAAGACTTGCCTCTATACTCATCTTCTGGCTTGGTGATAAAGTGGAGTTGGATCACTTTAGGACTTATAGGCTTGTAACATAGGTTCAGGGTGCTTTGGTATGGTATTTTGGGCAAGTAGTGACTAAAAGCTATCCTTGAACCATATTTACCAACACTTTTTGCTTTCATAATCCAATCCTTTTTAATCAATCCATCCTTATTCTCCTGTATTGAACTTTTCTCGAGTGCTTTCTTCCTTTTTTTCAGTTGTACCTCAATTTTAAACTCATATTTGCTACTTTTTCTCAACTCAAGGCATTTTTCTTTTGTTTTTCTTCAATCGGTTCATGCTTTTTCATTTCTTTCTCAATTTCCCAACTAACCTTGTAGTCACCCTCAACTTAGGCTTTTAACCTCAATTAAGGTTTACACGTCCAAGGATAGACCAAGGCCAATATTAAGGTACTTCATCAAACAAGGTTAAGCTAGCAAGGTATCAAAAAAGAATGAGTACATGAGAAGCTCAAAAGTTTGGAACAAGGGATTCACTCACTCATCTGATGAGTCATTTAGGCTAAAAGTGGGTTCTCTCAAGGAACAAAGGCCAAAGATCCTTTCCATATCCACCACATCACCAAACCAATATTAGAGTACTAAGGCAAGTTCTGGGTCCATATAAGATGCATGAATGCGACAAAATAAACTCACAACACACATGGCAATTGCATCCACAATCAAGTATAGGCTCACAGGTCATGCTTTCAGTCTTAGCTTACCTTCCAAAATACTCAAAAATGTATGAATGCATCAATTATCACAACCTCAAAAAGTTTCAAGTTACCCAATTTTTTCATCAAAACTTTAAAAACACATCTAAAAATTATGTATATACTAATAGATAATACTATTATGAATTTACACATTATCTACACTACCTAAACATGCCGGTTCAACAGAAATTAAACATCCACAAGGAAAAAAAAGAACGGCAAGAAAACCTTGGATCCAAAATAGGGGAAGTTATGGAGTTGAGGCTACTCAGACTTCACCTTAATCCATAACTTCCCACACCTCACCAAAACAGGATACTTTGTCCTCAAAGTAAAAACAAATAGAAAGGGTGTAAGGGGAATACCTTGGGTTTCCTCCCAGGAAGTGCCTGATTATTATCGCAGTACGATAGAAAGCTTTTGCGGTTATATTTCAACAAGATCCCAATCTTCCACATTCTTGATTTCTTCTATGTCACCCATATACCATTTGACCCTATGACCATTCACTTTGCATGTTGTGCCATCCCTGCTTTCTAGCTCGATGGCTCTATGACTAAAAACGTGCACTACTCTGAAGGGCCCCATCCACTTAGATTTGAGTTTTCTAGGAAACTACCTTAACATGGAGTCGTAAAGCAATACCATGTCTCCCGAAGCAAATTGGCGATCCTCAATTCTGCGATCATGCTAAACTTTCATAAGTTGCTGGTACAAGGCAGAGCTCTCATATGCTCGTAGTCTAAATTAATCAAGTTCATTCACTTGCATCAACCTACAAGTGGCAACTTCATGCCAATCTAGATTTAGATTCTTTAATTCCCACAATACCTTATGCTCAAGTTCAACCGGCAGGTGACAGGTCTTTCCAAATAAAAGTTGAAGCATGAAGCATCATCCAGCTTCCTTAACCAATCAGTGCAATTAACATTCACCGCTTTAGATAAGATTTGCTTTATTTTCCTATTTGATACCTCCACTTGCCCACTGGTTTGGGGATGATATGGGGTTGCCACATGGTGCTTAACATCATATCTTTCAAGGAGAGGTTTGAACAGTCGGTTGGAAAAATGAGAACCTCCATCAGTAATAATTGCCCAAGGCATGCCGAACCTGAAAAAAATGCTTCTTTGGAGCTGAAAGGGTTTTGACCAATCTGGAGCTACAATGATAGGTGTTGAGGTCAATTCTCTCTTCAATTCTTCAAAGGCATGCATGCATGCATCATCGAACACAAATTTTCCATCCTTTTCTAACAATTTGTATAGGGGTTGTGAGATGTTCGAAAAATCCTTTATAAAATGGCGATAGAACCCAACATGGCCCAAGAAGCTCCGGATACCTTTCACAGAAATTAGTGGCGGGAGTTTCTCGATAATCTCAAATTTTTGCTTTGTCAACTTCAATTCACTTTCCTGAAATTCTATGACCAAGCACGATGCCTTCTTTGACCATAAAGTGACATTTCTCCTAATTCAACACTAGGTGACTCTCAACACATCATTCCAATACATCACTCAAGTGCAACAGGCATTCTTCAAAAGATTGACCCACTACACTAAAAATCATCCATGAACACTTCAATAGTGCTTTCTACTATATCTAAGAAAATGGACATCATGCATCTTTAAATTGTTGCTAGAGCATTACATAACCCAGATGGCATTCTCTTAAATGCAAAGGTGTCGTATGGGCATGTAAAAGTGGTCTTCTCTTGATCTTCAAGTGCAATGACAATTTGATTATTACCAGAACAACCATCAACGAAACAATACCAACCCTTCTCTGCAAGTCTATCAAGTATTTGATCCATGAATGGCATGGGGAAATGGTCTTTCTTTGTGGAAGCATTCAATTTCTGGTAGTCCATGCATACTCTCCATTCAGTAACTGGTCGCATTGGAATTAACTCATTCTTTTCATTTGGCACCACAGTATACCCCCATTTTTCGGGACACATTGCACGGGGATCACCCATTCGCTGTCTGTAATAGGGTAGATCACCCCTGCATCTAAACACTAGATGATCTTTCCAAACCACTTCTTGCATTGGAGGATTCGACCTCCTCTGATGTTCTACAGTTGGTTTGTAATCTTTGACTAGTTTAATTTTATGTGTGCAAAGCCCAGGAGACATGCCAATAATGTCTGCAATTGTCCAACCAATTGCCTTTTTGAATCGTTTGAGGACTAAAACAAGAGCCTCTGCCTGCTCTTCACTTAAATCAGCTACAATTATGATGGGTAATATATTATTATCTCCCAAGTATGCATATTTCAGATGTGTTAGTAATGCCTTCAACTCTAGCTTAGGTGGTACTTCTATAGATGGCTTAGTGGGTAGGGTTTCCCTATTGCTCAAATCCAACTCCATCCTGGCCTGTCGCCTTGACCCAAACAACACCCCGAGAGCATTCATTGTTTCCTCATAATCAGGAATACTTTCACCATCGAAATTCATCAACACAGTTGCCAAAGGTTCAACTCCTAGCCTCAATTTAACCGAGATCTCCACTTTATCACATTCACTCATTTCAATCATTGAGACGACCTGAAACTCACAGCCATTTCTATCTTGTCGGCTCACTTGAAACACAATTGCTTCCTCACCAAACCTGAAAGTAAGCAGACTCTTTTCCATATCAACTAATGCTCTACCTATGGCTAAGAAAGATCTTCCCAAGATGATAAGAACTGCAAAATCAACATCATAGTCAAGTATAATAAAATTTGCAGGGAATATAAATTTATCTACCTTGACCAACATATCATAGAGTATTCCCATGAGTTTCTTGACCATTATGTCTGCCATCAGCAACGTCATCTTTGTAGGCACAAGGCTTCCTGGCCCAAGCTTTCTGAATATGCATTAAGTTAATGTTAGCTCCCAAATCACATAGTGCTCTAGTAAATGCGAGTTCCACAATCGTGCATGGTATAGTGAATGCACCCCGAATCTTCACACTTCTACACTAAAGATTTTATAGTGATGGCACTGCAATGTTGAAATTTTGGGAAAGGTCTAGGCTAACTCTTTGGTTCTTCTTGATTAAATCTTTCATCCATTTAGCATACCCCAGCATCCTCTCAAGGGCCTCAACTAAAGGGAGGTCCACATAAAATTTTTTAAGAAACACCAAAAACTGTTCAAACTTACATTCCTATTTTGTCTTTCCAAGCCTTTGGGGAAAAGGTGGTGGGGGCCTTGGAAAGGTTTTGTATTTCTTCGGTTGCTCTTTCGTGCCGTGTGCTTCTGTGTTCTTCTTTACCCTCTTCTTGTTTTTTCCATTCATGACCATTGGTCTAGGAGGTTCAGTGGTACTTTTGCCAATCTGACTCATGATTGTCATGCAATGCCCTTCATTCTTTGGGTTTTGAACCATATTGCGTGGTAGACACCCTTTTGGCATTGGTTCAATTGTGAAGAAACTTGCCTGAATTATTGTTCAAGTTGTTTAATCGCGACTGAGTGAGACTCTATTTTTTGGTTAATAATTGAGATATCCGCTTTCATTCCCTTTAAAGTTTTATCTTGGTGGTCGCACGCTTCAACAACTTTTTGAACATTTCTTCAATCCTGGAGTTGCTTGATCCGGCATCACGATTGTGAGGTGGCACATAAGGACCATTCTTGTAGTCCTCTTTTCTTCCCCACTCGGGTGTCTGGCACTCTTTATCTCTCATAGTATCTGCCTCGGTTGTCTCTATACACCCCATCATAGTTAAAGTTCCGACCTTGATTCTCGGACCCTTGCCTCCAGTAGTCCGAAATGGACCCTTGGGGGTTGTTTCGAAAACCCACCGCTTGGTTGCTTACAAAACATGCATCCTCATCAAAGAATGGATCATCATAGGTAGGAGCCTTCGGAGGTTGGTGAGTGACTGCCTTGACACTTGCTTGATTTTGCTTTTAAACCATGTCCATACTTGTGCGAAGTTGAGGAAGTTGCTCCATGATCTCTTTGTTTACCTTTGCTTGCTCATTATTGGTGTTAACCGCACAAGAAGGTTTCATCTCACCTCTCTCTCATTGACCCCATGTCTATTTGTTTTGACCACTTGCTCCATCCTTACAGCTATCAATGCAAAATATTGGTCTAGGAACATGCCTCCCATGATTGTGTCGGCGCAAGCTTAACTATTCTCAACAAGCACCCAGTAGAAGATCTCAACCAAGGCATCATCAAAAATCTTGTGATCAGGGACCATCCTCAAGAATTTAGTAAACCTCTCCCATGTTGTGCTAATAGAATCATCGGGCAATTGCTCAAAGTTGTTGATTTGGTCCTTGAGCTTCGACTTCTTAGATCTTGGGAAATATCTTTCAAGGAACACTCTCTGAAGCTCAGCCCAACTTGTGACAATACAAGGAGGAAGCTCGGACAACCATACAGCTGCATCGCCAGTCAATGACAGTGGAAACACTCTTAAACCCACAACATCAAGAGAAAGGTTTTGTGTTCCTATGACACTCTTGCAAAAAAATACCACATTTTCAAGATGATGGTGGGGATCCTCCGAAGGATGAATAGTCTGCGATTTTGGAGCATTTGGAGCAATCCAATCGACACCGTGACCTTAGTATCTACTGGTAAAGGAGGCAATACTATAGCACTGGCAACATCCATAGCCATAGGGTTCAATCGATATTGATTCCATCCATAAGCGTTTTCATTGAAGCCCCTGAGTTGTCGCCTGTTACCCCTCTGTTAGGGATTCTCCTCTCTTCCCATCTCCTCATTCATATTTATATCCTCTTCAACCTCGATATCCTCATTCACTTGAATCATTCTTATTGGTATTCAATGGATCTCCAAATTGAGTGGAGCTAAGGAATTGCCTTGGCTCCTTGTGTTGGGCAAACAACCTCATACACCCTTCAAATAAAATCCAACAACAAAAAACAAAAGTAAAATACATGAGACTCTAAAAATCAATACTAGAACTAACTAATAGTGAAACCAAATCAAAACCTAGCCGTATTCCCTAGAAACGGTGCCATAATTTTTGACACATGTGATATTTACGCTCTAATACAAAAGTGTTGTTATCAGCAATTAACCTAACCGAAAGTTAGGGTTGAATCCACAGCGAATATAGGGCTTGACTACGAGACTTCACTACTAATCATTTCAAGCATTAATACATAAAAATCTCTAAATGGGGGGAGGGTTCTGATTCAAAAACTAAAGTAAAATTACGACTACACTATTACGCAGGCACTCAATTTTAGGGATAACTTGAAAATTTTGTTCCCCATGGTTCGTTGACTCGACTATCCTAGGTAACTTAACCGAAATTGAACATTAGCATGCAAGATGATAACTTAGGTTCTTCCAGCCCTCTTGTGAAGTTGAAGGTCGAATTTCACCATGGCGTTTGGTCAGCAACAATGATGTGCCAACTAACTGTTACCAATTGTCCCAGTCAACCTCCCCTTGGTCAGGTTAGATTGATTAGACAAGAAGACATCGATTGAATCCTGTCATCTACTTCCGTTTACCTATTCGTCACTACCTTGGTCGAGATCATGGCAGTAGACGAGGTTTGGTTTTGGCCACCACCAAACAACGAAGGGAAATAGATAATACATGCAAAATCACAATCATAGAAATGCAATAAACCTAGGTTATCTCAAGTCAACTACCCATGGTTCCCACAACTCCAAGTTTAGGGTGCTTAGCTAGTCATGGCCAAGGCAAAACAAGCAAAAATGCACATACAAGACATAAATGAGAGTTTTACCAACAACAATGAAGAGTGTTGGCACCATAAGTTGCAAACCCACAAGCTTGATGATCAACAATGAGTACAAGGCAAGATTTGCTATCTCTAATTCGGGTTTTTCAAGAGAAAATAATAAACTAATCTAAAAATAAAGAAAGGATTCAAAAGATGATAGTAAAATGTCTCCTGGTCGAACTCTTCTCTAAAACCCTAACTCAAACTATATATAGTAATTACAAATAACCCTAGAATTTACACAGAAAAGATAGATGGCAGATGATAAATCTCGTAGGTACGACTAGTATGTTGACTTATGAGTCGTAGTCGGGGTCTCGTATCAGGTTCTTGGCATCTTGGACTAAACCGGTATGACCCATAGGTATGAGTCATTGCTTGAGCTACGACTCGTATATTCCTCTAAGTCTTGGCCTTTAGTTTTTAGTCCAATATTTTGGCTCTTTGATTCTTGCTACGAGTCCTTTTATACGAGTCGGGTGAGACTTACGACTCGTAGGATGGCCTTGTAAGGGTGACCTCCACTTAGAAGATTTCTGAATTTTTGGTCTCTGATTCTTGCTACGACATACCTTACGACTTGTAGCTTGGCCTATGACTCGTAGGTGTGCTCTAGGTCCTAATCTTCAGCAAAATCTGCAACTTTTCTTATAAATCATGCCAACCTAACTTTTCTGCAAGAACAACACAAAAACACATAAAAATCATAAAAAGACGCAGTAAGAACTCACAAAAACTCTTGTTTTAGGCATCAAATATGTTGTATTTTGACAGCACATCAACGATCCACCAATATGATAGTAGTCTCTTCTTACACATGCATTATGTTTTAAGTAAGCAAGCTTTACGTAATAACTAATCATACATGTCATCTTGCTATTACGCTACCTATTGAGAATTATTAAGAATTTTGCCTATGATGCCTATCTATTGTTGCATTGCATCATAAATACTTAGTAGATTCAAACATATTAATGCATACTCTATGCCTACATGATGTCACCATATAGGAACCGGTGCACCCCTTGATCATCCTCCTCCTCCATGTGGCTAGTACAATTGTCTCTCAAGCTAGTTGGTTTCTCCATTCAGGGGATGTTACTTATGATCTCTTTCTATGTATTGAGACTATCTTTCTTTTATTTATGTATTGACTATGAGGGTGAGCCCGATTGTTTATCGTGGCCCCCACTCTTATCTATGTAGTAGAGGTGTTGTTGGACATGTTATATATCTATGCTATGAGCTTTGACTCTCCTGTTCCTTGAGTTTATGATATGGAAGTTTATCCTTAGTCCCAATTCCCTTGTTTATGCTTGTTATTTTAATTGTTTCCCCGACCAAGGATGTGTAATGATATGCTGTGAGGCTTATTTGGGGTCCCTTTGGGTTCCCCATTCGCCGATCACGTCTAGGCCCTAGGCTTAAGTCGTGACATCTGGAATAGAAAAACACTCTTGTAGAAACCTTCAATTTGTACTTGAAGATGAACCCTAGCCTCTTCTTTGGGAGAACATTGAATGCCAAATGCCAAATTTTGATATTTTCAGAGATTTTTGCCTTAATGGGAGGTTATTAGGATATACGTTAGGCTTAGGAAAGTTAATCAAGGGAAAATGGTTTAAAAAACTTTTAGGAGAGTCAAATAATTATCAAAATTGAAAAAAATGACCTTTTGATAATTTTCGATGGCTAAAACGGTGGTCTAGGGGTCCCATCATAGAACCATATGGTGGTATGCCAAATAGGACTCCTGGTCACACATTTTTATAGTTTTAAAGCTTTTCCAAAACATTTCAGTGGTCTAATTCGATGGATCGCCGAATTTAACAATTTGGACACCTTTCCATAAAATGGTCATAACATTTTACTCTAATCTCCAATTAAGGAGAAAGCAACTGAGTTTGAAAGCTAATTCAAGGATCTTTAATTTGATATATTATAGGTCTCCTAACACATTATGTGCGGAGAGATATGTTCATTTGAAGTTGAGCCTTCTAAAATCTTATGCCGAAACTTAGCCAATAGAAATGTTTTGAACTTTGCTTGGCCTTGGGTATCCCTTATGACCTCAAACTACATACAGCATACTTCAAATACTTAGGAAATTACCTTAACATACATTCACAACTTTGAAATTATTGGATCATCAAATTTCATAGAATTTAATACCGAAACTCAATCGGTAAGGGAGGTTTCATCTCAACTTTTTGTGTTAAAGGATTGTTGTGACCTTTATTCATTTCAACTCTATCATACCACTATAAAATAGGATTTAACACCTTTGTACAAGGTTGGAATTACTCAGCATGATCCCATACACATAAGAGAAAATTTTGGATCTTAGCTTAGAAATTTTAAGGTGTTACAATATCTCCGTCTTGGGATCATCCTTCCTCAAATGAAGAGTAACTAGAGAGGGAATCAAGGCATGAACAATAATCATGACTTATTCAATCAACCAATCAAATAACCAACCTCTTTAAATGATCAAATTTAACTAATGAAAGTACAAAGCAATTCATATCAAGAGTAAGGACATTGCATCAACATTCTGATCATTGGGCACCAATAGATGTGGATATTTAGATTTCATATCTTCCTCCACTTCCCATGTGGCTCCCCCAACAAATCGATTCCTCCACATGACTTTAACCGAGGCAATCTTTTTGGTTCTCAACTTATCAACCTAACGATCAAGAATTTGGACTATAATCTCCTCATAGGATAAGCTATGTTTAACTCCAATATTATCAATGGGAATTACCAATAAAGGATCTCGTAAACATTCTTCAACATTAAGACATGGAATATCAGATGAATAGCGGTTAATTTAGAAGACACATCTAACTCATAAGCAACGTTCTCTACCCTCCTCACAATCTGGTAAAGACCAACATATTGGGGAATCAACTTTTCTTTCTTCCTAAATCACATGATACCCTCCATGGGTGATACCTTCAAGTATGCCTAGTCATCCACTTCAAATTCCAAATCTCTCCCTCTCACATCAGTATAAGATTTTTGGTGGTTGTATGTAGTCTTCAGCCTCTCTCTAATAACCTTCGCCTTGATCATAGATTGATAATCAAGATCAGGTCCTATCAATTCAACTTCACCAACTTCAAACCATCTGATTGGTGATCTACATCTCTTTCCATACAAAGCTTCATAGGGAGCCATCTAAACACTTGCACGATAACTATTATTACATGCAAATTCAATGAAAGGTAAATGGTGATTCATTTACCTTTGAAATCAAGGACACTTGCTTTTAATATGCCCTCCCAAGGTTTAAATGGCTCACTCTGCCTGACTATCTGTTTGAGGATGAAAGGTTGTACTATGATTCACCTTTGAACCTAGTCCTTTCTGAAAAGATCTTCAAAATTGGGATGCGAGTTGAGCTCTACTGTCTAAGATGACAGGGACCATGCAACAATCTCCTGAGTGTACAATTTGGCATAATTCTCTATAGTATCGCTAGTCTTAACTGTAAAAAGTGAGCTGATTTGGTCATCCTGTCCACAATTACCCATATTGAATCATGTTTCTTCTGGAACTTTGGCAAGCCTATAATGAAATCCATATTGATCATCTCCTATATGGCCTTTGGTGCTCAACTTTAACTTGTTGACAATTCGAGAACTTTGAGAGAAACTCAGCAATATCCTTCTTCATTACACTCCACCAATAGACTTTCCTCAAGTCATGGTACATCTTGGTAGAGCTAGGATAAGTAGAGTACCTAGAACTATGAGTTTCAGCCATAATCCTCTCTCTAAAACCATCAACATTCGAAACGCTTAATCTACTCTGGTATCACAATACACCATCTCCCCCTTTGGAGAAAACCATTATATTTTTTTATCAAAAGCTTCCTTCAACTAAAGTAGGACAAGATCTTGGTCTTGTTTTTCATTCACCTCTGCCACCAGAGATGAAGCAGACTTATTTTGAACATTAACTCCACCTTTTTATTCTTCTCTATTTAAACTTCCAATCGAGCCAATCAGTGCAACTCCTTAGCCAATTATTTCCTTCAGTCCTCAACATGCATAGTGCTGCCCATAGCTAACCTGCTAATAGCATCAACAACAACGTTGCTTTACTTGTATGGTACAGAATTCTCATGTCGTATTCCTTGAGCAATTCTAGTCATCTCCTCTACCTCGAGTTGAGCTCTTTCTAGTTGAATACGTATTGATGACTCTTATATTCTATGAACACATCTACATGCACTTTATATAAGTAATGGCGCCAAATCTTGAGAGCAAATACTATAGTGCCCAACTTAAGGTCATAGGTTGGGTAATTCCTCTCATGAACCTTAAGTCGTCTAGAAGCATAACCTATCACTTTACCTCTCTGCATTAACATATATCCTAAGCCAACTCTAGACACATCACAATAGATCACAAAATCATCTCAAAACTGGAGCAATAGTCAATTTATCCTTCCATTTCTGAAAATTCTCCTCACAAGCATGGGACCATTAGAGCTTACACTTCCTGTGGGTTAGCTATGTCAAGGGTTATGATATGGACAAGAATCCCTCTGCGAATTTGTGGTAAAAGACAACCAAACCTAATAAGCTCCCTATGTCGGTTGGGGATGTGGGCCTGGGAAAATTCTTTACTAGCTCAATTTTCTGGGTATCAACCCGCATACTATCTGCAGATACTATACGACCCAAGAAAGCCACTGATTCAAGCTAGAAATCACACTTGGAGAACTTTGCATACAATTCTCTATCCTTAAGAGTTTGGAGGACAATTCTAAGATGATAAGCATGTTCTTCGTTATTCTTGGAGTAGACTAAAATGTCATTCATGAAGACAATCATGAACATATCAAGATATGATTTAAACACTCAATTCATCAGATCCATAAAGGTTGCAGTGCATTAGTTATTCCAAAGGACACCAAGAACTTAAAATGGCCATAATGGGTCCTAAAGTCTGTCTTAGGGATATCACATTCTCTCACCTTTAACTAATGGTAACCAGATCTGAGGTCTATCTTTAAGAAAGAAGAGGCACCCTGAAGTTGGTCAAACAAATCATCTATCCTAGGGAGAAGATACTTATTCTTTATGGTGACCTAATTCAATTGCCTATAATCAGGGCACATTCTAAGAGACTCATCTTTCTTTCGCACGAATAGCACAGGAGCCCCCCCAAGGGGAAACACTTGATATAATAAATCCTTTATCAAGCAAATCTTTCAACTGCTCTTTCAATTATTTTAACTCTGCAGGGGCCATTCTATAAGATGGATTAGAGATAAGTTGAGTATGAGGAAGAACATCAATCTAAAAGTCAATCTCCCTATCAGGAGGAACTCCAAGCAGATCCTTAAGAAACTCATTTACATACGAGACTGACTCATGAGAATGAGACTCAAAATCATTGTTCTTAAGCATGAGGTGACAAATATATCCTTTAGAAATTAGCTTTCTAGCCCTAAGGTAGGAAATAAGCTTACCTTTAGGTGCAATAGAATTTTCCTTCCACGAACTTGTCACAAACTTACACTTAATTTTTGTTCTATTATCTTCGAAAGGTATAGAAAATTAATCAAACAATTTTCAAAAAAATAAATGTAGAGGGAACAGGTCCACTATATGGACTTGGTTCACCAATCTGTATCATCGAAGTTCAAAATTTTTAATTTTTTTGGGGCAATCCAGATTTTTCCCACCCCTCCTAAACTTAATTCATGACCAATATAGGTTTTGTTTTTCCTAAAAAGGGTTCCTAAACCTATTCCTAAGTGATAATTATGTTCTAACTAAGAGGAGACCTTGAGCGAAGAAGGGGAAAACTGACCAGGGTTCAAGTGATTGAAGCAAAAACTCCTGTGGATTGATTGTTATCCTTCATCCAGGTATGTAAGGCAAAACCAAAGAATGAAAGTGTTCTTCCATGTGCTCCCATTGATCGTAATAGAAAGATTGTGAAAGTAATGAGTCTTTATGCATGTTTCTTTGAAGGTTTTCTTATAAACTATGTATTCTATGTATTTTTACATGCTTGATGATCATCATGAATTTGATTTACTGAACAAATATTTTTACATAAGTTATTTCATAAACCTTAGTTATTGTTTAATAAAAGATTGCATGAATGAACCTACGAATTGAGTCTAGAGCCTTGATCATATGATTGTGATTGTGTGTAATGCCCCCAAATTCAGAAGCCTAAGAGCGCAAAAAAGTTGGACTGAAAATTGACCAAGAGTCAGTTTGCAATGGGGACGTATATCCCATAGATAGAGTTATGACTCATAGGTTTGGTCCTTAAACAAGAACTTCAAGAAAGGAAAAAAGTTTTCAAGTGTAGGGCAACACATGTACCCAATAATGACCCGTAGAAAGGCTCGAAGGTGAGGGCCTCAACATGAAGGAAATTTAGAGTTTGTTGGGAAGAGACCTACAATTTAATATCACAGTCCCTAAACCATTATATGACCTATAGAATCCATTTGTGGAATAGGTCCAGGAAAATGAAAAATGACTAAGCATGGAAGGACTCTACAAGTCTAACCACAAGCCATAGACCAAAGGACAAATCATAGAATGGGTTTTTAGTCTTGGGGTCAACAAATCAATTTTAGGGATTTTGGAACAGTTAATAGGATGGACAAGACCTATGGTCCATGGTTCAAACCACAACCCATAATCAGGGCTTCATAGGTTGAATCCAAACATTTTAATAGAGCAATTGGGTCATTTTCGCACTTCTTATTCCTATACTATGTTATTTTGGGACCAAAAGACCATAAATCAGCCCTTAAAGCCCTAGGACCCTCATTTAATCCTTCATTCATCCATTCTCAAAATTCACTAAGGAAAAACTCTCTCTAGGAAGGTTGAGACAAAAGCTAGTGTTTCAAGGTTCTTCCCAAGGCTAAAAGATTCATATTTCCTAAGTTTTCTAAGGTATATGAGTTTGATTTGTGGGTCTCCTTTCACCCACAAAGTCCTTGATAAAGAATTTATTTTTTTTAAGTTCCTTCAAGTTAATATACATGCTTATGGTGATTTCATGTTATATTATGTTATTAAATGATCTCAATGATGTCTTATGATATTTTATTAAGTATATGCATGTCATTAAGTTATTGATGATGACCCCAATGATGAGTTTTGATAATGATGAAGTGTGGGTTGTTCTATGTGCCTTTGAAGTATATTCTCATGAAATATGTCATTTATGATGGTTCCTTTTAAAAGTTTAGCCCGCCCAGTTTTCAAGTAAAGCTTTGCGTGGTTTATGATGATGATTGGGGAATTAAAGATGAGTTTTAAAGTTATGATTTGTCAAAGATATAAGTATGTTACAATTTCTCTAAATATGTTTAAGAAGGTCCCTAAGATGAGATGTAACACCCCACACCTTACCATACTAATATTAGACAAATGAAATATGACATGATTTGGTTAAACTAGCGCAAGTTTTCAAAAGTGTTTGAATCTCGCGTTAATGGGCTATATGTGCGTCTAACGCTTAAGAGGGTCAAGTATGTACATGTTTTGTGCCAAAGTGAGGGGATTATGGACTTAAAATGAAGTGAGAGAATTGAGGTGCTTGTATTAGGAAGCAAGTAGGTGAGTCAGCTACTTGCTTATCTCAAAATCACGAACCTAACGGAGACGAGGCTCGACATCGAAATTATCCATGTTCGATTAGGAATAAAGTCCGTATTAATGGTGTAACTTTAGCCCATGTTTTGGAATCATAAATGGACTATATATTAAGCCCAAGAGAGGTATTAAAAAGGGCCCAAAGACAATCCAAAACACTTAGAAAATTGGGCCCAAACTAAAAAGAACAAATCTGAAAAATTTTTGCAGCCCAAGTACATCAAGTTGGTGTTCCAAAAAGGACCAACTTTGAGGGTCAAGTTGGTGGGTAAGCTACTTGATTATGTGTGGTATATGTTGGTTAAGAAGTCAAGGGAAAGGCGTCCTAATATCTCTATATAAAGGGCCCCAAAGCTACTCTCAATTCATTCTCAAACTTACACAAAAAAAACCAGAATTGTCTCGAAGGTTCTCTCAACGTTTCTTCACTTTGCAAAGCAGCTAAACAAATGTCCTAGGGTTCTTATACAAGTCCTATACCATGAAGATAATTATAAGTAAGTGTGTACTTGCTTTTATTGTTGTTTTATCATGAAAAACACGAAATAGATGCTAGCTACGCTGCTGAAATTTGTTGGACAGATTCTTTGCAGAAAGTTGCTGCACCTTTTGCTTTTGTTTTGGTGATTTTCCTACTGTTTTTAAGTTATATTATGATGAGAAATTGGTGTTATTGACATTGGTTGAGTTATAAACATCACCCTAAGGTTGCTGCCCTGATTTTGGTTTCATTTAACAAGCGCGTTTTACCGAGTTATCTTAAGCGTTATGTTGATTGGAATTTGCGGACTGTTGTGTGTAAAGCTATTAGCTCACATCCTTCATGACTTCTTAACTGATGTTATAATACTGTTTGAGGTCTATTTATATGTCTAAATATTTCTGGAACAGTTTGGTTAAAGTTGGAATAGGTTTGGAGTTATCTGCATCGAAAGGTAGCGAAGGAAAGTAACGTTATGCTGTCCGTTTTTAGATTGCATGAAATTGTAATTTGTTGTGATTTGTAGGCTGTTGTAAGGATATTATGGACTTGAAATAGGCTTTACATGATGTGTACATGCTATTGTATATGAGAAAATATGATTAAGGAGCGGAAAGGTCGAAGGAACACGTTATGGTTTATAATTACCGTTTGCTGCCCATGTGTTGTTTTATTACGCAATTGGGCTCCAAGGTGTGTATATTGGCTATTAATACTAGTTTTATCACCTATTATGTTGTATATAATTGTTTGAAGGAAGGGAAGGTTGTTTTGAAATAGTAAAGAGGTCCGACAACGAGGTATGTAAGGTTATTTGAT
>JAABOM020041224.1:0-16499 GCA_011800125.2 Solanum clarkiae
TGCAAGATGTAGATACAAATGAAAGGGAAATACCCAAAAGTAAACTCCTGAAACAAAGGAGCGTTATGTAGCTGCGTTTCATGCCCGCATGTTCAGACGTACAGGTGAGAGAGCCTCCATCTAAGGACATCTACGCAACTACAATAAGTAGTAATGCATAACAACAATAATTAGATGAATATCTAATATAGAATGTCTCGGTGGACTCTGGCGTAATTAATCTTATTGCAAGTAAAATAACTATCAATATAGATGCAATGCATGCCAAACTGGACTAACATGATGTATATCCAACTTGATGTGCCTCGACGGACTCTGGCACCGACAACTAGATCTCAAGTAGTGTGACTATCTCAATATGTTAATAACTCATTTGCATAGACACAATAAGAGAAACATACATGTTTTCATGACCCAAGCCTAGGTCCTAGACGTTACCGATGAATAGGGAACCCAAAGGAACCCCAAATAAGCCTCATAGCATATCACTACACATCCTTGGTCGCAGAAGCTATTAAAATATCAATAAGAGATAAGCATAAACAAGAGAAATTGGGACTAAGGGTAAATTTCTATATCATAAACACCAATAAGCGAGATAGTCAGGGCTCATATTATAAATATATAACATGTCCAATAATACTTCTAAACCTTAAATACTTAGCGGGGGCCCAGACAAACAACCAGACTCACCCTCATAATAATGACAATAGGTAATCCAAAAATACAAGACATAGTCTAAACATAAGCTTGAGAGAAGATAGATATTGTCCCCAAATTGAGGACTCACTATAAGCTAACTTGAACAATCCGTCTAGCAATGAGGAGAATCAATAGGATGTAGTGCAACAAGAGATAGGCATCATAGGTGTAACGACCCCAACAATTGCTCAACAATATGCCTTGGAAGTACCTAGAATTGTGATTTCCATATATCTGAAAATTCGTTCATTTTTTTGAAAATCGGACTTCATATTCTTGTTCAGGTGGTCAAATTTGGTGGGGAATGTGTCTAGCCAATATTTTAGAGCAAACCGTATCAAAATCTGAAGATCACAAAAAATACTATTTAGGAGGGTCAACTTTGAAGGGCATATCTCTTAGCACACAAATAATTGAGTGTCTTATGACCTACTAAAATACATTCCTTTGCATTAGCATTCCAACATACTTGGTTTCACCTCATTCTGAGTTCGGCTGAAGGATTTATGTCCATTTTCGTAGAACTCATTTGTGCAGAAAATGCAAATTCCAGTGGAATTCTTGCATCGCCTCCGCGACGCGCCCCTCTTATTTTTGGTGCCTATTTTAAGTTTTTGGGTCAAAGACTTATAAGTCTTGGGCCTAAGGATTCCCACACTTGAAAATACATATACTTAGCCTTATTTCACCTCATATCCTTAACATTCCCTAATATCCTCTCAAACAGTTACACTCATATTTCACCCTAAATTTAGTCCCAAACTCAAGACCAATCTTAAGGATTTCTTCAAGGATTTCATTCAAGGTTCAAGTCTCCATCTTCAATCTCTTTTAAGGGTTCTCCAAAGCTAAGGTATATGGTGTGTTGACCCATTGGGTCCTTCCATCCATGGTGCCTAAGCCTCCTTTATACTAATATTGCATGATTTAAAGTTGATTTTACATGTGGGTCTTGTATACTGAGAAATTTACTGCATAGTGATTTTAGTTCATGAAAGTATGGTTGTTTTAACATGTCTTGACCTCTAAATTTTAGATCTAATAATGGATTTGATGAGGGGTTTTGATGTGAATGTCTTGGGGGTGTTGCAAGGTATTGATTAAAGGTTTTACTACAAATTTTCTTGCATGATTTCATCTCTAAATTACATGGTCTTTTACCCCCATTACACCTATTAAGTGTTTGATAAAATGTCCAGCTAGAGTTACTTGAGGAATTGAAGGTCCAATGCATGTCTTATGAGTTGAATAATATTATGATGATTATATGATGATGAAATGATGTATATATGTGTTTCCAAATCATATAAAGCACCTATGGTATAGCTAGTGAATTGTTGGGTCCTCATGTTGTAGTATTCTAGGGAAAATAAGGAGTTCTTTCTTGATTGTTGAAATGTAATGGTTTGATGAGCTAGTTCTATAAAATGCTTAATCCGAAAAGGGACAGGCTCCCGTAAGGAAGGCCGCTTAATTCAAAAAGGGATGGGCTCCCATAAGGAATGACACTTAGTCCAAAAAGGGGTGGGCTCCCATAAGGAAGGTCACTTAATTCGAAAATGGACAGGCTCCCATGAGAAAGGCCACTTAATCCGAAAAAGGACGGGCTCCCTTAAGGAATATCACTTATTCTGAAAAGGAATGAGCTCTCGTAAGAAATGTTACTTAATCCAAAAAGGGAAGGGCTCCCAAAAGGAAGGTCACTTAATCCGAAAAGGGACGGGCTCCCATAAGGAAGTCCACTTAATTCAAACAGGGATGGGCTCCCATAAGGAAGGTTACGCCTACAAAAGGTCTTATGTTATGTCGGTTGAGGTTTCTTCTCACACTTATATATTATAATCCATGTAAGATGAATGACTTGCAAAGCATGTTTTACGTAAGCATTGGTCATACATGTTATTTTGTTATTATGCTATCTATTGATTATTATTATGCATTGTGATTATGATGCCTATTTCTTGTTGCATTGCATCCCACATACTTAGTACATTTAAACGTAGTAACACATAATCTATGCCTACATGATGTCACCATGTAGGAACTGGAGCCCCACTTGAGCATCTCCCTCCACGTGGCTAGTACGACTTCGCTCAAGCTTGTTGGTGAGTCCTCTATTCCGAGGATGTTACTTATGATCTCTAGCTATCTATTAAGATTTTCTCTCTTTGATTATGTTTTGACTATGACGGTGAGCTCGATTGCTTTGTCTTGGACCTAGCTCTTATCTTTATGTAGTAGAGGATTTTTTGGATATATGGTGTATCTATGTTATGAGCCTTGACTCTATTGACTCTTGTTGTTTATGATATGAAAGAGGTTCCATTAGTCCCAATTTCCCTTGTTTATATTTCTTACATTGTTTTAGATTGCTTTTGCGACCAAGGATGTGCAATGATATGCTATGAGACTTGTTTGGGGTCCCTTCGGAATCCCCATTCGCCGATCACATCTAGGCCCTAGGCTTGGGTCATGACATAGATGGTATTAGAGCACTAGGTTGATAGATCTTCATTGTCCAACATTGTGATGCCCCAAGTCCCGATAGGGCGGATTGGCACCCATTGCCGATAAGGCCTGGGAGAACCAACCTATATTTATGCACTTTCTATACATATTATAAAGGATTTCTACATTTGACATTCCTTTAAGAAAATAAACCGTGATAATAAGCCAAAAGGGAATGCATATGACTAGGCCGTTAGGGCCACGGTGTTTTACGTACTAACCAAGAACACACTTTAGTTTGTATAGTCTACAAAGCCTCCAGATAAGGAATAACATCTGATAAGGGTTGGGAAAGGCCTTGCCTCAACTAACTGTACAAAACAAACATATAAGCTCTAGACACAGATAAAGCCCCGAAGCAACCTGGAGCTTAGTATCAGCAGCTGGATATCCTGTACTCCTATCGGGGAGATCTACTAGCACCTATACCTGCAGCATGAAATGCAGGTCCCCCGTAAGGGATGTCAGTACGAGATATTGATCTGAATATGTAAGGAAGGAGACACTGTATATCAAGTAACAACTCAAATGAAACTATGCACTGGTGTAAGATAAGGGACCACCTTTGGTTATACTTTGGAATCATGTACTTTATGTTCTTTATATTACTTTACCTTTATTATATAATCTATGCACAGTTGTAAAACAAATGACCAACTGATCAGTGGTAAACTGTATTGGAATCGTCCTTGGCTAGGTTCATCCTTAACCCCTCAGGCTACCACCCGTGATAGGATCATCCCTGGCTAGGTGATGCTTCCACCCCTCGGGCTACCACCCATCAATGAACAATATACTTACCTTTCAATTACCTTTGAGATGGTTCTTTTGGTGGTCACAATATAGGAGCTGTAGGACTGTATATGTAGCATGTGACATATAGATAATTATACAAGACAATATGAAAATGAAAAAGAGTGCGTTACACAAATAATGAAATGTGTATGAAATGGAACAACTCGTGAACTTTATTTAGTAACAAGAACTAATGTGACTTGGTATTCACGTGTATATGCAGATTTGAAGGTGATTATATATAGCATCATGTGAGCATATAAAAGAGTGGAGGCACGGTTAATAGTTGTGTCGGAGTTGGTAAATGCCTTTATGTACCAAGGAGGAATCTATGTTTCATGCCAAATGATGCGAAATCAAGTATCCTTATATACCTCGTTGGATAACCTCGTTACCACCTCGAGATAACCTTCTCTTCCTCAAAATATTTATCTACAACATAGTACGTGATAAAACTATCATTAGCAGACAATAGGCACACCTTGGTAGCCCAATCATATGACAAAACAACACACGGGCAACAAGCGGACAATTATAAACCCTAGCGCATTCTTTCAGTCGTTTCCCCTCTAATCATATTCTCCAGTACACATTCACATGAACACATCATGTGCAGCCTAATATAGTTCTATAGCAGTCTTACAATAGCCGACAAAGCACAACACATAACAATTCTACACAATCTACAAACGGACAACATAATGTTACTTCCTTTCGCTACATTTCGACGTTAACAATTCCAAACCTGTTCCAACTCTAACCAAACTGTTCCAACAACATTCATACATAAAAATAGCCTTGAAACAGTCCCAAAATAGTAACAAATCAGTCAATAAGGACATGAGGCCATAGAATTCCATCCATCAACTCACAAGTTCCAATCAACAATACAGTTAAAATAGCAAAATAAAACTTGTTTGTTAAATGAAACCAAAATCAGGGCAGCAACCTTACGGTGGTATTTATAACTCAAGACATGTTAAAAACATAAATTTCTTTTCATAATACATCCCACAAACCATAGATAAGTTACTAAAACAAAAGGCAAATGTGCAGCAACTTGCTAAACACATGCTGTCCAAACTTTCTAGCACAAACATACTAGCATATACTTGTTGTTGTTCACAAGAAAACCATACTAAAAACATGTGTAAACTTACTTACAACTACCTTCAAGGTATAGGACTTCTTCAATAACCCTAGATGTTCCCTTGTAGCTTCTTGCTAGGTCAAAAAAGTGTAGAGAGAAAATTGTGAAAAGCTGAAAGTTTTCCAAGTTTTAGAGTGAATGAAATGTTACTGCTTATAACTCCTTTTTAAAGGACCAATTTGGCCGACTTACTTTTGAAATTTTGACCATATTATACCACATACTTTCAGTCTAGTTATCCAGAAACTTAGCCCTCATACTTGGGCCTAAATGGGTCTCCAAGTTGATGGTCTTGGGCTGCCTATTTTCCAACTTTCTCTTCACCTAGTTTGAGACCAAATGGTTAAGTGTATTGTGATATCTTTGGACCCTTTTAATATCATCCTTGGGCTGAACATATAGTCCATTTATGATGCTAAAAAATGGGCCAAAGTTACACCCTTAAAACAAACTCTATTCATACTCGCACTTGGACAATTTCAACGTCGGGCCTCATCTCCGTTTAGTTAGCAAATTTAAGCTAAGCAAGTAAGTGACTCACCTGCTAGCTTCTTAAGTCCTACAAGCACCTCAATTATCTCACTTCATTTAAGGCCATGATCTCCTCAATTCTACACAAAATATGTACGAACTGGTCCCTCTTAAACATTAGATGCACATGTAGCCCATTTACACGAGATTCAAGAACTTTTAAAAATTAGCGCTAATTTAACCAAACCATGTCATGTTTTATTTGTATAGTACTAGTATTGTAAGGTGCAGGGTGTTACACCCTCCCCCCTTAGGAACATTCATCCTCGAATGTTAACATAATTGAATAGCTTAACCAAGTTTAAACCTTTACTTACACAAACATTTGACATCATATTAAGTATTCAATCACACGTACCTATTAGTGTCCCAATTCTGCATGTTGGACTTCCTTCTTAGCTTTAAGTAAGTAAGGGTATTTGATTTCATCACATCCTCGGCCTCCCACGTCACCTCTTCTTCTTGCTGATTTCTCCAAAGTACTTTTACTGAAGCTTTTTATTTATTCCTTAGCTTCTTAACTTGACAATCTAGAATAGTGATAGGTACCTATTCATATGTGAGATCTTCTGTAATTTGCACATCCTCAATAGGAGTGACACAAGATGGATCACCTATGCATCTTCGAAGCATTGAAACATGAAAAACTGGATGAACTATTGAAAGCTCTTGGGGGTAGCTCTAGTTCATATGCAACCTGCCCGAACTTCTTAATAATCTGATATAACCCTATGTAATGTGGGCTTAGTTTTTTTTCTTACCAAATCTCATAACCCCTTTCATTGGAGAGACCTTTAAAAATACCCAATCCCCCACTGAGAATTCCAGTCCTCTTCTCCTAGCATCCGCATATGATTTATGACAACTTTGGGATGTTTCTAGTCACTACTATATCACCTTAACCTTTTTCATGGCTTGCTGTACTAGATCTGGCCCAAGTAAGGTGGTTTTATCCATTTCAAACCATCCAATTGGTAACCTACATTTTCTCCCATACAAAGCTTCGTAAGGTGCCATCTTGATACTCGCATGGTAGCTATTATTATAGGCAAACTCAATAAGTGGCAAATGGTCCGCTCAACTACCTTTAAAATCCAACGCACAAGCTCGTAACATATCTTCAAGTGTCTGAGTGGTACGTTTTGCTTGGCCATCTATTTGAGGATGGAAAGTTGTACTCAAATTCACTTGTGTCCTTAAACTCTTCTGGAAAGACTTCCAAAACTTTGTAGTGAATTGAGCTCCTCGGTCAGGTATAATGGAGATTGGGACTCCATGTAGCCTAACTATCTCTTTAAGGTATAGCTTGGTATATTCTTCAGCTATATAATCACTCCTTATTGGCAAGAAGTGTGCTGACTTTGTGAGCGAGGCAAACTGGTAACAAAATCCATATTGATCATATCCCACTTCCATGTTGGAAGTTCTATACACTGCATATAACCTCCTGGCTTTTGGTGTTCTACTTTCACCTATTGATAATTTGGACATTGAGCCACAAATTTTGCAAGGTCCTTTTTTATGCTTGCCCACTAGAACATTCCCTTCAGGTCATGGTACATCTTAGTTGATCCTGGATGGATGGAATATTGGGAATGATGGGCTTCTCCCATTATCCTTTTTCTTAATCCATTAATATCAGGCACATATAATCTATTTTGGAAGTAGAGTACTCCATTTTGTGTATGATTAAAGCCCTTTACCGTACCCTGACTCACCATTTTCTTAAGTTGTCGTAGAACAGGATCCTTGAATTATTTTCTTTCACCTCCATTACCAATGAAGACTCCACAACATTATGCACAATAACCCCTTCCTTTGGAGTTTCAAGAAGGCGAACTCACAAATAAGCTAGTTGTCGTAGATCCTTAGCCACTCCCTGACTTATCACAGCTGGATCACCAGTATGCATGATTGCCTTACGACTCAGAGCATCAGCTACCACATTTGTCCTTCCTGGATGGTACAGTATATCAATGTCATAATCCTTTATTAACTCTAGCTATCTCCATTGTCTTAAGTTTAGGTCTTTCTGCTTAAAGATATATTGCAGGATCTTATGGTCAGTATATGTGTCAACGTGAATCCCGTACAAATAGTGGCGCCATATTTTCAAAGAAAACACAACCACTGCTAACTCAAGATCATATGTTGGATAGTTTTTCTCATGCGGTCGTAGCTGCCTGGATGCATAAGCAATTACCCTACCATTTTATGTCAGTACATACCCTAAGCCAACTCCTGAAGTATCGCAATACACTGCATACCCCTCGGTGCCTTCTGGGAGTACTAGCACAGGTACAGAAGTCAGCTTATTTTTAAGCTCCCGGAAGCTCCTTTCACATGCATCATTCCATTGGAACTTAGTTGTCTTATGTGTCAGCTTTGTTAGAGGTGCAAAAATAGAAGAAAAACCTTCAACAAACCTCCTCTAATAACCTGCCAAACATAGGAAACTCCAAACTTCCATGGGTGTTGTTGATCTTGGCCAATCTTTCACAGCCTCTATCTTTTGTGAATCAACCCTTATTCTTTCATCAGACACAATATGACCCAAGAATGCCACTGATTTTAGCCAAAATTCACATTTAGAAAACATTGCATACAATTGTCGATCACGAAGAATCTGTAACACCTGTCACAAATGATCTACATGGTCCTCTTTTGATCTTGAATATACCAAAATGTCATCTATAAACACTATCACAAACACATCCAAGAATGGCTAGAATACCCTGTTCATCAGATCTATAAAAACAGCTGGTGCATTCGTTAGCCCAAATGACATAACAAGAAATTTAAAATGACCATAGCACGTTCTGAAAGCTGGCTTGGGTATATCTTTCTCATTCACCATCACTTGGTGATATCCTGATCTCAAATCAATTTTTGAAAAGCATTTGGCACCCTATAACTAATCAAAATAAATCATCAATCCTAGAGAGGGGGTATTTATTCTTAATTGTCACCCTATTCAATTGTCGATAGTCGATACACATTCTCAAGGTTCTATCTTTTTTGCGTACAAATAACACTGGTGCACCCCAAAGGGATAGACTAGGTCTTATAAAACCCTTCTCCAATAAGGCTTTTAACTTCTCTTTTAACTCACGCAATTCTACCATGGCCATTCTATATGGAGGGATAGAAATAGGTTGAATGCCTGGAAGTAAGTCAATACCAAAATCTATTTCTTATTCTGTAGGTAAGCCTAGAAATTCTTCAGGGAACACATCGACAAATTCATTCACCACTGGAACTGATTGAAGAGTTTGTGATTCTGCCTCCATATCCCTCACTCTAACTAAGTAACATATATACCCCTTAGATATCATCTTTATGGCTTTAAAATAAGTGATAAACTTCTCCTTTGGTGCCCTAACATTGCCTTCCCATTCAAGCACTGCCTCATTCAGAAATTGAAAGTACACTCTCTTGGTTCGACAATCCACAGTGGCATAACAAGAAGATAACCAATCCATGCCCATTATAACATCAAATTCCACCATTTCTAGCTCAATTAGGTCAACCAATGTGTCATGGTCACAAACAGTTTCTATATAGTCATAATAAACCCTACTAGCCATAATAGATTCACCGGTTGGTGTAGACACTTCAAATGGTTTGTCCAATAGTTTAGGTGTTCTCTTAAGCTTCCCAGCAACTGGTGGAGTGATTTATGATAGTGTAGAACTAAGGTCAATTAATGCATATACATTATGTGAAAAGATGGACAATGTACCTATGACCACATCGGGTGAAGCTTCCAAATTCTGTCGACAACCTAGAGCATAAGTGCGATTCTGGACTCCGCTAGAGATGGCTGCCCCTCTAACACCTCTACCACGACCCATAGGTGCTAGGTGACCCCTACCTATTGGATGAACGGGCGATGATGATGCAACAATTGATCTGGTAGGTTGTGCTATATCACCCATATGCCTCCTCGGGTAATCTCTCATCATGTGCCATGGCGTACCACACCAGTAACAAACATTTGTCCCAACATGACTATACCCGGATGACTCCTTCCACACTGTTTACAAGGCTGCGTAGGGGTGATTTGCTGGCTTGCTGAATATCGCACTATCCGTGTACCTTGTCCCCTCACCTCGTTGACCAAACCAATTTCTCCCAGGTCCCTGAAGTTATGGTGGAGCACTGGCTGCAGAGTAGGAGAATGATGGCCTAGGTGGTCTATTAGAAAACTGAGGTCTAAACTCACCTTAGGATGGTGTAAACTGCCATGTAGATCTGGCCCTCTTGGACTTCCACCTTTCTAACTCTTGGATCCTTCTCCTTTGCCTCTGGTCCTCCAGTTTTTGTGCAAAAGCCTGCATTCTCGCTATATCCATGTCTTTGTTCAAGGAAGCAATAGTACAGTCTCTGACCAGATACATATCCAATATATCCACATATCGATGAACTCTATCTACCATAGCAACAACTACATTAGGAGCACACTTGGCCAGGGAATTAAATTGAAGGCTATATTCCCTCACACTCATATTCCCTTGATGGAGATTCAAGAACTATTTGCACAAGCCTCTCGGATATCTAATGGCAAGTAATGGTCAAGAAATGCCCCTTTGAACTCTTTCCAAGTAGTTGGAGGTGCATCTATACCCTTAGGTTGCTTCCAAGCTTCATACCACAATATAGCCACACACTTCAACCTATATTTCGCTAACTCGATAGCTTCCATACCACTCACGTGCATAACATCCGAAGTGCGCTGAATCCGATTAATAAAGTCTTGGGGGATCTTCATTAGGATCTGACCCCGTGAAGGATGGATGGTCCAAATTAAGAAAATCATGTATCCTTGTGCCAGCTGCCCTATTTGTACCACCTGTACCCATAACTGGACCTTCCTGCCTTTGACCTTGGCCAGCAACTATACGAGTCAATAGTTGGACTGCATTTCTCAAATCCTGCACGGTAGCATCAATAGGTGGTTCTGGAGGAATTTCACTACTCTCGAGTTCATCAAGAGCTGGGGGAGTTGCAGATGTCTGTGACAAAGACTCCTCTCGAACCTCATCTCATTGTCTCACCTGGCTGGGTGTAGCAACCCCCACTTCTACTCCCTTCCCTTTACCTTTGTTCTGCCTTGTTTCTAGTATATTTGTTGTACAAAATAATTTAGGGGTTAGACACAATCCACCTATCACGCTTAACTCTATAGCATGATCTAAAGAATAAAAAGAAAGTAACAACTACTAAATTCCACGTAGCCTCCTTCTTATAAATGTGGTGCACCACACATCGATAAACAAGACTTTACATAGATACATCTTTGTAGACTCCCTAGGATGACCCGCTCTTATAACACTTCTGTCACGCCCCAAGTCTCGATAGGGTGGACTGGCACCCATTGCCGATAAGGCCCGGGAGAACCAACCTATGTCTATGCGCTCTCTGTACATATTATAAATGATTTCTACATTCAACATGCCTTTAAGAAAATAAACCATGATAACAAGCCAAAAGGGGATGCATATGACTAGGCCGTTGGGGCCACGATATTTTACGTACTAACAATGAACACACTTTAGTTTGCATAGTCTACAAGGCCTCTAGATAAGTAATAACATCTCATAAGGGTCTGGACAGGCCCCGCCTCGACTAACTGTACAAAACAAACATATAAGCTCTAGACACAGACAAAGCCCTGAAGCAACCTGGAGCTTAGTATCAGCAGCTGGATATCCTGTACTCCTATTGGGGAAATCTACTAGCGCCTGTACTTGTAGCATGAAATGCAAGTCCCCCATAAGGGACATCGGTACGAGATATTATACTGAATATGTAGGGCAGGAGACACTGTATATCACGTAAAAACTCAAATGAAACTATGCACTGGTGTAAGTTAAGGGACCACCTTTGGTTATACTTTAGAATCATGTACTTTATGTTCTTTATATTACTTTACTTTTACTGTATAATCTGTGCACAACTGTAAAACATATGATCAACTGATCAGCGGTAAACTGTATCAGGATCGTCCCTGGCTAAGTTCTTTCTTAACCCCTCGGGCTACCACCCGTATTAGGATCGTCCCTGGCTAGGTGATGCTTCCACCCCTCGGGCTACCACCCATCAATAAACAATATACTTACCTTTCAATTATCTTTGAGATGATTCTTTTGGTGGTCACAATATTGAAGATGTAGGACTGTAAATGTAGTATGTGAGATGTAGATAACCATATAAGACAATATGACAATGAAAAAGAGTACGTTACACAAATAATGAAATGTGTCTGAAATGGAACAACTCGTGAACTTAATTTAGTAACAAGAACATATGTGACTTGGTATTCACGTGTATATGCAAATTTGAAGGTGATTATGTATGGAAGCATGTGATCATATGAGAGAGTGGAGACACAGTTAATAGTTGTGTCGGAGTTGGTAAATGCCTTTATGTACCAAGGAGGAATCTGTGTTTCATGCCAAATGATGCAAAATCAAGTAGCCTTACATACCTCGTTGGATGACCTCGTTACCACCTAGAGATAACCTTTCCTTCCTCCAAATATTTATCTAAAACATAGTAGGTGATAAAGCTATCATTAGTAGCCAATAGGCACACCTTGGAAGCCCAATCTCATAACAAAACAACACACGGGCAGCAAGCGGACAATTATAAACCCTAGCGCATTCTTTCAACCGTTTAGCCTCTAATCATATTCTCTAGTACACACTCACATGTACACATCATGTGTAGCCTACTCTAGCCATAACAGTCTTACAACAGCCCACAAAGCACAATACATAACAATTCTACACAATCTACAAACGGACAACATAACGTTACTTCCTTTCGCTACATTTCGACGTTGACAATTCCAAACCTGTTCCAAATCTAACCAAACTGTCCCAACAACATTCATACATAAAAATAGCCTTGAACTAGTTTCAAAATAGTAACAAATCAGTCAATAAGGACATGAGGCTATATCCTTCCATCCATCAACTCACAAGTTCCAATCAACAATACACTTAAAATATCACAATAAAACTTTCTTTTTAAATAAAACCAAAATCAGGACAATAACCTTATGGTGGTATTTATAACTCAAGACATGTTAAGAACATCAAGGTATGTTCATAATACATCCCACAAACCATAGATAAGTCACTAAAACAAAAGGCAAGTGTGTAACAACTTGCTAAACACATGCCGTCCAAAATTTATAGCACAAACATACTAGCATATACTTGTTGTTTTTCATAAGAAAACTATACTGAACACATGTGTAAACATACTTACCACTACCTTCAAGGTGTAGGGCTTATTCAAGAACCCTAGAAGTTCCCTTGTATCTGCTTGCTAGGTTATAAAAATGTAGAGAGAAAATTGTGAAAAGATGAAATTTTTCCAAGTTTTAGAGTGAATGAAATGTTGCTGCTTATAACCCCCTTTTAAAGGACCAATTTGGCTGACTTACTTTTGACATTTTGACCATCTTATACCATATATTGTCAAGCTAGTTATCCAGCAACTTGGCCCTCACATTTGGGCCTAAATGAGTCTCCAAGTTGATGGGCTTGGGCTGCCTATTTTCCAACTTTCTCTTCACCTAGTTTGGGCCAAAATGATTAAGTGTATTGTGATGTCTTTGGGCCCTTTTAATATCATCCTCGGGTTGACCATATAGTCCATTTATGATTCTAAAACATGGGCCAAAGTTACACCTTTAACACGGACTCTATCCATACTCGGACTTGGACAATTTCGACGTCGGGCCGTGATCTCCTCAATTCGACACAAAATATGTACGCACTGGTCTCTCTTAAACGTTAGACGCACATGTAGCCCATTTACATGAGATTCAAGCACTTTTAAAACTTAGCGCTAATTTAACAAAACCATATCATGTTTCATTTGTGTAGTACTAGTATTGTGAGGCGTGGGGTGTTACAAACATAACTAGAGTCTTATTCACGGTTGTGTTGTGTAGCACAACTATGAGTAGGAGGCTATAAGACATTTTAGTAAATATTTCCCTTCTTCATGGTTGATGTCGTGTTTTAGAAGTGAGATAGAGCTTTTCCCTCTAACGAATGTTCTTTGCTTTTTTAGTTGATCATGCCGCTTCAAAGAGGAAAGCGAAGGAAGGTAAGTAGAAGGTTTTGATTTTAATGGATCTAAGTTTCACTATTTCTTCTCTGTTCTTTTAGTTGATAGTGGGCCTTCTTGTGTTCCCAAGTGGTTGTGTGGATCTTTAGTGTCTATTCTCTTGGTTGGGTATATTGTTGCTAGAAAATTCATAGTATTGATCCGTATTTGTATTGTATTAGATCTTGCTTTGTGGCTTATTGGATTTGATATGGTGGATTTTGATGTTGTATTTGTGATGGAATAGTTGCGTGCATGTGTATCTCCTTAGTGGTAGGATGCATAGAGTTAGAATCCCACCCCCTAATGAGTCTGTCTTTGAGTGGGGGTTAATAAATGTTAGCAAAGGAGGTGGGTCCATTTCTTCTCATAAGGTACAATTGATCTCTAAGGGGTTGCATTTATCATCTTGTGAGAATTGGAGGTGTTGAACCTAAGTTGCTTTGTAATAGAATTATTGTTGGTGGTACATGAGGCCTTTAATGTCCCTTTCCGATATTTTGGGTTTGAGGTCTTGTCTTTGGTTTGACTAGTGCGCCAATTATGCCTACAAGTCTCCTGAGTAAGATCTTTAGTCCCTACTCTAATAGCTTTATGTGGCTTTGGTAATGATAATGCAGTTTGTTCCCTAAGGAGGTAATGCATGTGAGTCATTTGAGGGTAGGTGATATACCTAATTGTCCTTTTCGGACTAGCAGTGAGCATTTTGAATATTGGTGGAGTTGTTTGGTTGGCTTATGCATCTGTTGTGTTTATGGGTTTCATGAATAGGGTCTTAAAACCCTACCTTTATATGTTCGTGTGGTCTCTATTGAGGAGGTATTGATATGTTTAGAGCTTGTGAATTATTTGGGGGTAGTGCTGTAAGTCTTGGATGATGAGGGGATTGGTTGCTAAATATGGTAGGTTTGAGTTGAGGATAATAAGAAGGTTGTTAGAATTCCTTAGGGATTATGGTATTAGTGTACATTGGTTTTTTCGGTAACGCTAGTGTTGTAGTTGGTGCTCTAGGTAGCCTAGTGTGTGTGGATAATAGTGGTAAAGAGATGCCTAGTAGAGTCCATCGGTCGGTTAGATAGGGAGTTAGGTTGAAGGAAGTTGAGAATGGTAGTATAATTTTCTTGATGGTTCCAAATATTCTTGGTTTAAGAGGACTAGATTAGGCAAGGCATTGATTCCTGCTTTATTAGAGTTGCAAGTTTTGGGTGAGAGAATGATAGAGTAGAGGTTGTCTCCCAAGGGGGAGATGACAGTTATGGTACCAAGTGGGTTAGGTGTATTTAAGATTGACAATTGATTTGAGGATTGTGAATCTTTATAGAGCATTGAGGGAGGTTGGTAAGGTTGCATAAGTTTGGGAATTGCCTATGGTAGGGGTATGGTTTATCCGGTTTGTCATACTTCTAGATTGAGGGGATGTGTCAGTGACCCTAGTGCTATAGAACTCTTTTAAGTTATGGGTGAGGTGGACGATAAGTTGGCTTAGAAGGAGGTTCCGATGGAGGTGTTGGATGGATGAGTGGAGAAATTGATTGATTGATAAGATGTAGTGTTCGTCAAGGACCTTTGGAAGAGTTATCTATTTGTATGTGTTTCTCGGAGAGCCGGTGTGGATATGGATAAGCAATATCCATATTTATTTCACTCTATTCAAGCTTATAATGACATGTCAAGTCCTTTCTACGATTCCAAGTCTATGTCTCAGCCCCTATGTCATTCATGTGCATTCATGTTTAAGTTGGCAAGTTTATGATAATTTTACACTTATGTTGAGATCTTGAAAATGTTACTCTTTTTAATGTAATGTTGCATTCTTGTTGGGGCTGATTTGTTGATGATCACTCGTCTTGTACATCCCTTTTACATTCATGGACAAATGTTCCTAAGGGGAAAATATTGTAATGACCCCAAAAAGTGCTCGAAAATATGCCTTGTAAGTACCCGGAATCGTGATTTCCATATATCTAAAAGTCTATTCATTATTTCAAAAATCCAACATTACATTCTTGTTCAGGGGGTCAAATTGGGTGGGAATGGGTCTAACCCAAATTTTAAAGCAACCATATCAAAATCCAAAAATCACAAAAAATGCTATTTAGGAGGGTCAACTTTGAAGGGGCATATCTCTTAGCGCACAAAGAATTGAGTAGCTCATAACCTACCAAATTAAAGCTCTTTAAATTATCATTCTAACGCACTTGGTTTCACCTTATTTTGAGATAGGATGAAGGATTAATGCCCATTTTTGTAGAACTCATTTGTGCAGAAAATGCAGATTCCAGTGGGGTTTTTGAGTCACCTCCGCCACGCGTCCCAGTTGTTTTTGGTGCCTATTTTTATTTTTTCGGTCCAAGACTTATACATCTTGGGCCTAAGGGTTCCCACACTTGAAAATACATATACTTACCCATATTTCCCCCTCATATCATCCTTAACATTCCCCAATATCTTTTCAAACACTTAAACTCATATTGCAGCCTAAATTTAAGTCCCAAAACTCAAGATCAATCTTAAGAATTTCTTCAAGGATTTCATTCAACCTTGAAGTCTCCATCTTCAATCTCTTTCAAGGGTTCTCCAAAGCTAAGGTGTATGGTTTTGAATCATTAGGTCCTTTCACCCATGGTGCCTAAGCCTCCTTTTTACTAATATTGCATGATTTAAAGTTGATTTTACATGTGGGTCT